>CM060348.1:25320112-25330112 GCA_030674155.1 Stramonita haemastoma
ATCGATAGAAACCTTGGCCCACTTCTCAGCACAGTGGTTCCTGCATTGCTGATTTCCAGGGACGGGATAGTCTGGTGGTTAGAGTCATGCACTTGTGATCTGCTGACCCGGGTTCGAATCTCGTTCCAGAGGATTTTTCCTCTAGAGTTAACATCAGTGGTGAATCCACTTCCCCAAAAAAAAAAGTCCTTCGGGTTAGACTATAACTCGAGGTCCCGTAGGCGAACGCGCACAGAACACAATGATATTATCATTGCGCACACGTTAAAACCGGTTCCGCTTTTTGGAAGAGTAGGCTATATGTGTGCTGGTGGGGATGGATGACAAAATTGACCAAAATTGCATACAAACAGGGTCTGGATGTAGAAAAAAAACTACAGGAGTGGGTATTCTAACATCCTCGAAAAAAAAAGAATAAATATATAATAAATAAATAGATAGATAGATAGATAGATAGATAGATAGATAGATAGATAGATAGATAGATAGATAGATAGATAGATAGATAGATAGATAGATAAATGAAAATATCAATAAATAAATAAATAAATAAACAAACCAAAAACCCCCAAATAAATGATAAAAGCTTTGCACCAGCTTCCAATAGGATTTTGTGATTTTAAGCAGGGGTGGGGGAGGAAGAAGAGGAGAGAGGATTGAGGGGAGGGGGGGAGTGGGCAGCATATGATAGACTTAATAATTTGGAGATGATAGTGTAACCTTAATTGATAGAAGAGAGAAAAACGACATTCAAAACTGTAAACGCGCGCGCGCGCGCACGCACGCACGCATGCATCCACACACACACACATACACACACACACACATACACACACACACACACGCACGCGCACGCACTGTGACACATTTATTTATATTATTTATTTACTTATCTATTATTTATTTATCTATTTATTTATTTATTTATTCATTTATTTATTTATTTATTTATTTATTTTATTATTATTTATTTATGTTTTTATTCATTTATTCATGCATTCATTTATTGATCTGTATCGATAATAAAAGAATAAACACTTATGTGCTTTTTTTACCCCCCCCCCCCCCCCCCCACCCCCCCCCCCCCCCCCCCCCCCCCCCCCCCCCCCCCCCCCCCCCCCCCCCCCCCCACGTCTCCTTATGTTTACAGTTTTGTCAAATTTGTCATCCGTTCCAATTGGGACACAATGGCCTTCCCTTCCGGTAAGCGAAACGGGATTTAACGTGTGTGCAAGATGCTCTGCATGCGTTCGCAGACGGGGCCTCGGTTAATAGTCTCATCCGAATGACTTTTAGGGACAATGGAGTCTGCACTGATGTTAACTCCAGAGGAAAAATCCTCTTGAACGAGATTCGAAGACGGGTTAGTAGATCATGAGCGTATCATTCTGACCACCAGGCTATCCTGTCAGATCATCCGATCAGTGACTGTGCCAATTGCTATAGTTCTTTGATTTAATTTGATTTGATTTATTCTTTTATATCGAAGATAATGGAATAAGCACTCTTGTGCTTTTTTTTTTTTTTTTACATCCAGTCCCCGTGTGTATGCAGTTTTGTAAATGTCATCTGTTCCACCGGCACACGATGGCCTACTCTTACAAAAAGCGGAACAGGATTTAACGTGTGCGCAAGAGGTTCTGCGTTGCGCTCGCGCACGTACGGGGCCTCGGTTTAAAGTCTCATCCGAAGGACTTTTGGGGGAGAGTGGAGTCAGGACTGATGTTAACTCCAGGAGAAAAATCTCCTCGACAGGACTCGAACCTAGTTCGTCAAATTGCCAGCGCAATGTTCTGATCTGACCACTAGGCTATCCAGTCCCCGTCCCGTTCTTTATTCTATTAAAAGCATTACTTAAACGTTTGGTTTTTTTTTTATTATTATTCATTCCTGAGCGTGTACGCGTGTTGTTCAGATAACACTAACGCCTTCCTGCTATCTTGCACAGATTTGACTAGGGGACATAGGTGTGGTTGATGCTGATTATGAGGGAATACTACTGTGGGTGAGTGAGAGGAGGGGTGGGTGGGTGGGTGGAGGTGTTGTCTGATCGTTGTAATCTCATGGATTCATATGCAAATGAAAGAATATGAATGAAAACTTTTGCTAAAGAATCAGGTAAGAAAAAAAAAATCGACAGAAGGATACATCAGTCTAACCCTCGGCATTTTTCTTGTACCAGTAACTGAAAAACCGTATTGTGTAGACCAACACCGAATATAGGATTATGTTTTAAATTCATATGAACACGCGTTACCAAAATGCAGGGGACGGGATAGCTCAGTGGTCAGAGCACTCGCTTTTCAACCCCAACCAAAAGTTTAGCAGCATCGAGCGTGGTTACCAATTGGATGGGTGACCTTTTGTGCGTCTTGGCTTCAGTACAATCCCCCAGTTCACCCAGCTGTAAATGGATGCTGTCCTCAATATGCTGGCCCCTGGAGAAGCTGAGATCTCTGATACCTCACTATCCTACGACCATATAGCTTATAGGACACCTTTACCTGTTTTAAATACCTTTAAAAGCGTATCGTTTCGGCCAACGATGAAAACAGGATTATTTTTTCAAACCCATGTACACGCGCAGTACAAAACAAACACACAGAACTGACGAGATTGATAGGTAGGAATACAAAGAATACAAAATAAAGAAAGGAGAAGATGACCAGATGAATGCTTTATTAAACGTGTAATATAAAGACCCTAAGAGCGCGTGCTCACACGCACCAACACACACATGCAGACATAGACACAGACAGACAGACAGACAGACAGACAGACACACACACACTTACACACACACAAACATTCACACACACACACACTTACACTTACACACACACTTATACACACACACACACACACACCACACACACACACACACACACACACACACACACACACACACACACACACACACACACACACTTATACACATACACACACAGGCGCGCGCGCGAGTTCGCACGCACTATCTCCCCCACCTAGTTCTTCACTGTCTCTGTTTGTCTGTCTGTCTGTCTGTCTGTCTGTCTCTCTTTGTCTCTGTGTCTCTGTCTGTCTGTCTGTCTGTCTGTCTATGTCTCTGTCTGTCTACCTCTGCCTGTCATACACACACATAAACATACACAAATGCACACTCACACACACACGCGCGCGCGCGCGCACGCACGCACACACATACCCCCCCCCCCGGCCCCCCCCCCCCCCCCCCCCACATACACATTTTTTTTCAATCGCGTAACCATCCTTTCACCCATCTTTCAATACACCAGGCGGCTGGATGACTTTAACATTTACTTAGAACAAAAGCTTTCTTTCCATGCCCACCAATCAGAATAATGGAATCTGATTCGTCTTTTGCATCAGACAATCAGAATAATGGAATCCGATTTGTCTTTTGCATCAGACAATCAGAATAATGGAATCCGATTTGTCTTTTGCATCAGACAATCAGAATAATGGAATCCGATTTGTCTTTTGCATCAGACAATCAGAATAATGGAATCCGATTTGTCTTTTGCATCAGACAATCAGAATAATGGAATCCGATTTGTCTTTTGCATCAGACAATCAGAATAATGGAATCCGATTTGTCTTTTGCATCAGACAATCAGAATAATGGAATCCGATTTGTCTTTTGCATCAGACAATCAGAATAATGGAATCCGATTTGTCTTTTGCATCAGACAATCAGAATAATGGAATCTGATTTCTTTTTCTCCATCACAGATTCAGAATAATGGAATGTAATTTCTCTTTCGCTTCAAATATTTGGAGTAATCGGACATGGTTTTTCCTCGCATCGATCAATTAGAATATCAGACAATGAAACAAACAATCAGAATAGTAGAATCTGATTTCTCTTTCACCTCGAGTAATCAGAATAATGAAATCTGATTTCTCTTTCGCATTGAACACTCTGAATAATACAATATGATTTCTTTTCGAATCAAATTTTCAGAATGATTTAATCTGATTTCTCTTCCGCATTTATTTATTTATTTTTAAAATGCATTCTTTATATGGAGGATAATGGGATAAGCACTCGTGCTTTTTAACATCCAGTCCCCGTGTGTATGAAGTTTTTTTTGTAAATCTTGTCATCTGTTCCCACCGGCACACAATGGCCTACTCTTACGAAAAGTGGAACAGAATTTAACAATCAGAATAATGAAATCCGATATTTTTTGTTCATCAAACAACCAGAGTAAGGAAACCAAATGTATCTTCCTCACCAAACAATCAGAATAATGAAATCTGATTTCTCTTTCTCATCAAACAATCACAATGATGGAATCTTTTTTTTCTTTTTCATCAAACAATCAGAATAATGGAATCTGAGTTCTCTTTTGCATCAAACAATCAGAATAATGGAATCTAGATTTCTCTTTCGCTTTAAACAATCAGAATAAGGAAACCCTGATTTCTCTTTCATATCAAACAATCAGAATAATGGAATCTGTTTTCTCTTTTTCATCAAACAATCAGCATGATTGAATCTGATTTCTCCTTCCCATCAAACAATCATAATAACGGAATCTATATTTCTCTTTCGCATTAAACAATCAGAATAATGGAATATGATTTCTCTTTTGCATCAAACAATCAGAATAATGGAATATGATTTCTCTTTATCATCAAACGATCAGAATAATGGAATATGATTTCTCTTTATCATCAAACAATCAGAATAATGGAATCTGTTTTCTCCTTTTCATCAAACAATCAGAATAATGGAATCTGTTTTCTCCTTTTCATCAAACAATCAGAATAATGGAATCTGTTTTCTCCTTTTCATCAAACAATCAGAATAGTGGAATCTGATTTCCCTTTTGCATCAAACAATCAGAGTAATGGAATCTAGATGTCTCTTTTGCATTAAACAATCAGAATAATGGAATCTAGATTTCTCTTTCGCAATAAACAATCAGAATAATGGAATCTAGATTTCTCTTTCGCATTAAACAATCAGAGTAATGGAATCTAGATTTCTCTTTCGCATCAAACAGTCAGAATAATAGAATCTAGATTTCTCTTTCGCATTAAACAATCAGAGTAATGGAATCTAGATTTCTCTTTCGCATTAAACAATCAGAATAATGGAATCTCAGTTTCCCTTTCGAATCAAACAATAAAAATAATGAAAATTCTGATTCTCTTTCCCATCAAACGATCAAGAATAAAGGATTCTCCTTTTTCTTTCCCATCAAACAATCAGAATATTGGAATCTAGATTTCTCTTTCCCCATCACACAATCAGAATAATAGTAAAATCACCCCTTTCTCTTTCGCATCAAACAATCCAGGATGATAGAATTTTAAGAGGCGTCTTGCAACACTTGCAGGAAGCTTAGTAGATATTTATATGCAGTGATCGTTTTCAACTTTTAGCGACAGTGACAGAGAGGACAGTGACAAATGGAGGTGGGATGGGGTTGTACCAAAAATGCTGTTTGCAGTCACTCTCTGTTAGCTGCCTGGTGTGTCAGCAGGAGAGGGATTTTTTGCTTTTTTGCCTGTGAAGTTAACGATTTTTTGTTTTCCAGCGAGTCCAGTCCAGATGAAACTATATTATTGTAAAGGGTTGGGGTCAGTATGTGTGTGTATGTGTGTGTGTATGGGGGGGGAGGGAGGTGAGGGTTGGTGTGTGTGTGTGTGTGTGGGGGGGGGGGGGTGGGGGCGGTGTGTGTGTTTGTGTGTGTGTGTGTGTGTGTGTGTGTGTGTGTGTGTGTGTGTGTGTGTGTGTGTGTGAGTGTGTGTTTTGTAGGGTGTGTGTGTGTTTATTCATTATTTATTTATCTTATTCTTTTATATCGAGGATAGTGTGTGTGTGTGTGTGTGTGTGTGTGTGTGTGTGTGTGTGTGTGTGTGTGTGTGTGTGTGTGTGTGTGTGTGTGTGTGTGTGTGTGTGTGTGGGGTAAGTGTGTGTGTGTGTGACAGAGAGAGAGACAGAGACAAAGATAGAGACAGAGACAGAGACAGATACAGAGAGAAGAGAGAAGAGAGACAGAGTCAGAGACAGAGACAGAAAGAGATAGAGAGAGACAGAGACAGAGACAGACAGACAGACAGACAGACAGACAGACAGACAGACATAAATAGATAGATAGATAGATAGATAGATAGATAGATAGATAGATAGATAGATAGATAGATAGATAGATAGATAGATAGATAGATAGATAGACATAGATGTATATATGCATACATTCATATATATATATATATATATATATATATATATATATATATATATATATAATATATATACACATAAAACACATACATATCTATATATCAAAATAGACAGATTAACATGGATTAAAAGCTATAAACAATGTGTTACAGGGGAAAATAAAATCATCGAGAAAGCCGTTTGTGATTTTTTTTTTCATTTTAGACAGATTAACAAAGCGCAGACTTTTAGACAAAAGGGTTGAAAGCAAAAACGAAGTTATCGAGGTAGATGTTTGTCACTTATTTTGCACATTATACAGATTAATCTAGATCAGACCTTGTATTTCAACTTCTGCAGAAAATAAGTGGAAAATGTAAGAAATAAACACATGCCTGCTCTTCTAAAATCCCTCCCTTTTTTAAAAACAAAATTTAACTCTTGAAGCTTTAACTTTATGACCAGATTATATAGTCGATAGTGGTGTTGCTACTGTGCGTTCCGCAGCTTAACAATCTAGGGATCACCCAGAAAGCACACTCTGATTCACTCATATCATCCCACCTGGGAATCAGTGTGAGATTGAAATTACACACTACTGAATGAGAAGTTTGCGTGTATGAGTGCATTCAAGTACCTCGCCACAATATAGGCAGTCATTCTCCGAATTCAGAGGATTCTTTTCTCCGTGAAAGGAGAGTGCAGGTTGTTATGTTAAGATCTTGTCATGGCTGGAGTGGAATCTCAACATAATAAGTTTTACAACAACATCACAACATTTAAGTGTAGGTTTCCGCAATGAGCTGACATCAAGTACTGATACAGCTTTTGGCGTGAGCCAGAGTTGATAGTTTTGCAGGACATCTTCCTAACCCCAAATTTGGGGTAGATGGTGTTAGGAGCACTCGGAAAATCACATGTAAATTTGTGACGCTCCACAACATAAGGAGTCGCATTGCACCAGAGGTCAATTTTTAGTTATTGACAAGTTATTAATCTGCAATAAAACGGCTATGCAATACAAAAAACAGATTGAAAATCTGACAATTCTGTGGAAAGTTATTACAAATTGAAATGATAGACTGCAGGATGTGACAAAATGAGAAAAGGGGAAAGTTTATTTTCATAACAGGTTGTCAGAATGAGGGCTTGGGTATTTTCAAAATACATTTAAAAGCAAAAGTACTAAAGATTATGCCTTGATATTTTATTACAAGGTAGAACAACGGATATAGTTTAAAAATATAGCAAAATCTCAAAATTGACAACTTGACCCCCACCTGCCTTTAATGGCTCCTAGCGGAAAAGTGGGCGATGTGCTAAGCGGCTCATTTCGTGGTGGAGCGTCAGTTATATACTTATATACCGAACTCCACACGAAAGTTCACACACCTCATTCAAAACAAAATTGAACACAGAACAGAACCATCCAGATCTATCTCTCGGTAAAACGTACAGCAAACACACACACAAGCTTATTTTCATGTGGGTGTATCTCTGAAACTTTGTATTCAATCGACTTGTAACCTATAATAGCTCTTTTTTGAACAAGAAGGAAAAACGTGTAGTTTACAGTTTAAAAAAACAAAAGATTGCTTTAAAGTGGAAAAAATGGAAAATGTTTAACGTTTATATAATGTGCAAGCAAATGGGAACACTGATTTTGCAAAAGAGAGAGAGAGAGAGAGAGAGAGAGAGAGAGAGAGAGAGAGAGAGAGAGAGAGAGAGAGAGAGAGAGAGAGAGAGAGAGAGAGAGAGAGAGAGAGAGAGAGAGAGAGAGAGAGAGAGAGAGAGAGAGAGAGAGGAGAGATTTTTATTTATTTATTCTTTTATATCGAGGATAACAGAATAAGTAACCATGTGCTTTTTTTCATCCGGTCCCCGTGTGCATGCAGTTTTGTAAATCTTGTCATCTGTTCCCACCGGCACACGATGGCCTACTCTTACGAAAAGCGGAACAGGATTTAACGTGTGCGCAAGATGTTCTGCGTGCGTTCGCACACGGGGCCTCGGTTTAAAGTTTAGAGAGAGAGAGAGAGAGAGAGAGAGAGAGAGAGAGAGAGAGAGAGAGAGGAGAGAGAGAGAGAGAGAGAGGAGAGAGAGAGAGAGAGAGAGAGAAGACAGACAGACAGACAGACAGACAGACAGACAGACAGACAGACAGACAGACAGACAGAGACAGACAGACAGACAGACAGAGACAGACAGACAGACAGACAGAGACAGACAGACATACAGAGAGAGACAGACAGACAGACAGAGATAGAGACAGACAGAGAGAGACAGAGACAGAGACAGAGACAGGGAGAGAAGGGGGGGGGGGGCAGACAGAGACAGAGAGACACAGAGAGAAACACAGACAAACAGATACAGAGACAGAGACAAAGACCGAGACAGACAGACACACAGATAGACAGACAGACAGACAGACAAACAAATAGACAGACAGGCAGGGTAAAGGAAAAAACCGTTGAAGTAATTCTAAACTTTTCTTGTAGGCATCCTCCTGAGAATATCCAGTTTCCTTTGTGCCAGAGTGTATGTAGCTTTGATGTGTTTTTTTTTTAAAAGCTCACAGACTCTGACAAGTTTCCTTACTGACAAAGTTACTTTCGTTACTCTCGGTATTGCAAGATTGTGTGTGAATATTTGATAACAACTCATAATCATATCAATGTTAAAATCCTTTCAATCCACTTTACCCTGGAGGTGATTCCGGGGGATTTGTCAGGATTAACAGTTTCACCACTTTCTGGAAAGTCTGTGCTCGGAATTCCCTCTTTTCTATCCCTCTATTTGTTTTTGCTTTGTTCTTTGTTTTTCTTTTCACTTCCTTCTGGTGAATATTTTACTTTTGTGGGTTATTTGCCTGCTTTTTTTCCCCAAGAAAGACTTAAAAAGTCAACCTCTACTCTCTTTTATAGGAGAAAAAAAAATCCTCTGAAGTCGGAGTATGGCTGCCTGTATGGCAAAGCACTTGAAAACAGTCATACACGCAAAACTCCTCATTCGCTGTGCAGTTTTAATCTTACTGTGATTCCCAGGTGGGATGAGTCAGAGTCAGAGTGCATAATTTATTGTGGGTGACCCTTAGAGTGTTAAGCTGGGGAACGCATAACAACAACTTAAAAAGTAACACTTCTCTCACAAGTCAAAGCTGGATGCACAAGACCTGACTAAGTTTTGTCAATCTCTCTATCTTTGTCATACTCAGGTTCGTTATGTCATATCGTCACTACCGAAAGTAAAAGAAATAATTATCCCATCAATATCTGACTGCCGTAGGGACACCATCCATAGAAGCCCTGCGCTATACTGCTAGATGACTTTGATAATGCTCAATGGTATCTTTATGGTGCCTGTTTCGAGCTGATAATTATAGACAGCACTCGCTTTCCCCAAGCTAAGGTTAAACAGCATCGCGCGTGGTTACCACCAGTCGGATGGGTGACCGTTCGCGCGCCTTGGCTTCAGTACAGTCCCCCCCCCCCAATAGTTCACCCAGCTGTCAATGAGTACCTACCCTCTTTTAGGGTCAGGGAAGGGAAAGCAGCGAGGGAGAGGAGATGGGCGCCACCGCCCTCAACATGCTGGCCCCTAGAGAAGCTAAAGTCTCTGATGCCTCGCTTCCTTACGACCACACAGGTTATGGGACACCTTTACTTTTATAGAGAGGACCCTACCTACTACATACACCCACACAGACAACTAACAAAATTTCGGACGCGAAGTCACACTGGGAGAAACACCTACCAGGGTTGACAATCACCATGACACCCCTCCAACGTGCTTTTCCTATGAACTGCCAGTCCTGAAAGCTTT
>CM060348.1:25340112-25342612 GCA_030674155.1 Stramonita haemastoma
TGTTTGTATATATCTGAGTGTGTGTTTGTGTGTGCGTCTGTGTCTGTCTGTCTGTCTGTCTGTCTGTCTGTCTGTCTGTCTGTCTGTCTGTCTGTCTCCCCTTATTTGGCAAGCAGCAAGTCGTTTCACCACTCATCTCTTGAAAAAAAAAAAAGCCTGTTAAGCATAATATGTGTGAAAATTCATCTTGCCTGTAACAGCATTTCTGCTGACTCTGGAGTGCGTATTCAATTTTCTTTTAATATGAACGTACTGTGAAATCCTGTAAGATCAAGGGAAAAGGTGATTTACTTGTTCATGTTCTCAGTCTGTCAACCAACACCAGTGCAACTCCCGGTGACTGAAGATAACGTTGTGATTTACCGACGTAAACGACCTTCACAGGTAAGAGGAGACAGAAAGAGAGCTGAGGTGATCAACCTGTTCGCGTTCTCTGTTTGTCATTCAACACTCCCTGTGACTGAAGATTAGCTTTGGGATTTGCAGATGTAAATGACCTTCTCTGGCTAAAAGAGACAGAAGGAGGGCTGAGATTGTTAACCTGAACTTGAATCTGTTCATGTTCGCCATATGTCGGCAAACACTTCAATGCGATTTCCCATGACTGGACACAATTCTGTGATTTACATATGTAAGTGACCTTCACTGTTAAAAGAGACTGAAGGAGAGCTGAGGTGATCCACCTGTTTTTTATGTTCGTTGTTTGTCAGCCAAAACTTCAATGCAATTCCCTGTGACTGGACACGCTCTGTGATTTACAGACGTAAGTGACCTTCCCAGGTAAGAAGAGACAGAAGGAGGGCTGAGATGATCAATCCTGTTTTTTATGTTCTCTTTTCTGTCAGCCAACACTTCCATGCAACTTCCAGTGACTGGACACAGTTTTGTTATTTTACAGATGTAAATGTTCTTGCCAGGAAGAAGGGACAGAAAGAGGGCTGAGATGATCAACCCTGTTTCTATGTTCTCTGTTTGTCAGCCAACACTTTGATGCAACTCCATGTGACTGGACACGTACACAGCACTAGGATTTGCAGACTTATGATTATGTTCTTCATGTCACAGGTGAGAAAAGGCAAGACTCGAGAATGAGTTAGAAAAAATGACAGAAGGATGGTTGAAGCGTGTAGAACATGATTTGAGATAAAGGCAGAACGATTCATACCCTTCAGATTGATATTTGCTGCCCCCTCCCTGTTCAGGGAACAGGATAGCTCAGTGGTAAGAGCACTCACTTTCCCCAAGCTAAGGTTAAGCAGCATTGAACGTGGCTACCAAGTGGACGGGTGAATGTTTGTATACTTTGGCTTCAGCACAGTCCCCAGTTTACCCAGCTGTCAATGGGTACCTGCCCTCTTTTAGGGTCAGGGAAGGTAAAGCAGCGGGGGAGAGGAGGTAGGCGCTGCCCTTAACATGCTTGCCCACTAGAGAAGCTGAGGTTTCTAACATCTTGCTTTCCTATGACCACATAGTCTATGGGACACCTTTACCTTTTTGCCTCCGAGATTATATTAAATGCCGACCAACAGGTAGAGGAACATGTTCCTACTGATAGTTTCTCATATATTCTCTGCACCTCATTAGCTCCAGTATCTTCAAATGACATTATATTTGACACACAGTAAAATCTATGTGCTGCTAATCGGTATGGACTTATGGACAATGGAGGTGTCATGCAAGTTAATTCAATTATTTATTGTTATACTATTCTTTCAATTTGGATGATATTGAAATGGGCGATTCTGTGTTTTTCTACATCTTTTTTGTATTTTGTATTTTTTGTATTTTGTACCACTTTATGTCACGGCAGATTTCTCTGCATGAAATTCGGGCTGCTCTCCCGGGGAGAGCGCGTCGCCACATGTGCAGCGCCTACCCATTTTTTTTTCTTTTTCCTGCATGCAAATGTATTTGTTTCTCTATCAGAGTGGCTTTTTTCTATAGAATTTTGCCAGGGACAACCCCCTTGTTGCCGTGGGTTCTTTTACGTGGGTTCTTGTCCTCGTGTGCATGCGACTATAATGTGAGTTTTGTCATCCGTTCTCACCAGCACACAACGGCTGACTCTTCACAAGGTTTAGAACAGGTTTTAACTTGTGAGCAGGATATTCTGTGTGAGTTCACACCCGGGATCTTGGTTTCTAGTCTCAAGTGAAGGACTTTTAGGAGGAATGGAGTTGGTATTGACGTTAACGCCAGAAAGTTAAAAAAAAAAAATCCTCCGGCGTTTTAGGGGTGGCACTATCCTCGGTTGAATCTTAAGCATAGTCAGATAGTGAGCGCAATATACAATAGTCTAACCACCATGCCACCCCTTCGTTCCCTCCCCCTCCCTTTCTGCCTTCAAAAAAAACTGAGCGAGTTTGAACAAGATGAGAAAAGCAGAGAGGAAGAAATCAATATGCCTGTTGCAGAATGTGTGGTCTGAGACAGTGATGCTGAATGTATAGAAACTGATAATGAACCAGAAAGAGAGAGAGATGACAGTGGATTGATGCCA
>CM060348.1:25352612-25355112 GCA_030674155.1 Stramonita haemastoma
AGGAGAGCAAGGTATCAAAGACCTCAGCCAGCGTATTGAGGGCAGTGGCGCCCATCTCTTCTCTTTCGCTGGTTTACCTTCCCTGACACTAAAGAGGGCAGGTACCCATTGACAGCTGGGTGAACTTGGGCGGGACTGTACTGAAGCCAAGGCGCGCAAACAGTCACACATCCAATTGGTAACCACGCTCGATGCTGCTTAACTTTGTACCTGGGAAAAAAACGAGTTCTCTGACCACTGAGCTATTCCCACCCCCTATCGTCACAAAATGGAAATTAATTTTTTTGAAAATAAAAACACAAAATTGGGGTACTGGGCTTTAAAAAAAGAGGGAAAGTTTTGCATTTATCGTAGATGAATGCGATCTAGCCTGGAAGATAATCTAACCTTGTTCCTTCTACAAACAAGGAAATAGAAAGCTGCCATGTGAAATTAAGAAATCGCAGTATCATCCATACTTTGGCACCACATCATATTAATGTGGCTTCAGGGGACGGGTTTATGGAACATAACGCACGTGACACGAGTTCTGACTAGCAGCTGGGCTATAGAAGGAGATGTAATGGCGGCATTTATGGCCCGCCTGGCTATAAACCCCAAATGTCAACTTTCATCCCGCGTATGTCAAAAACTTCATAGATCACGTGACGGTTCACTTGCTATTTTTATCTGGACATCTTGTGCTGACTGGGTGGGTATGGCGAAGAATTTCTACTCCTTTTGTTGTTGTGCTATTATTTTCAATTCTTGTAGCCTGGTGGATGATTTGCTCTATATAGCGTGGCCAGATGTCAAGTTTATTATTAAAGTGGATTTTTAACCCTTTAAATGTCATAGAGTTAAAAATCTGTTTTATTACGGATTTCTGAATCGTATTCTTCTTCTTCGAAGGCTCAGACAGCAACAATCGTTGCCTGTCATATGAACGAAAATGCGTTACGATGCTTGCTATGCGTCTGGCAAGTCAGGCCCAGCGCATCTGACTGTATGTCTTTCTCCCTCTCTCTATGTCTCTCTTTATGTCTCTTTCTCTCTCTCTCTCTCTCTCTCTCTCTCTCTCTCTCTCTCTCTCTCTCTCTCTCTCTCTCTCTCTCTCTCTCTCTCTCTCTCTCTCTCTCTCTCTCTCTCTCTCTCTCTCTCTCTCTCTCTCTCTCTCTCTCTTTATCACTCTCTCAGAGTAATGAGCATGCATCTGTAGATGTAGTCTGCAGGGCATTAGGTCGTAGTTTCCTTTTGAGGTCTGGTTCAAATCTAGTCAGGCCCTAGGACAATGAAAAAAAATAATCTTGAAAACAAAAACCAAACTCAACAGGTCCTGTATCCTTCAAAATGATTTCAGATCGGATGAGTTGTGCCAGCCCCGCTTACCTCTCCCCACCCCTCCAAAAACGAGAAGAGATTCTTCAGGTTGAAACTTAAATTGTGGCACTACCATTATTCTACAGCCGAATCACATTGAATGCTTCTAGTGCTTTATTGAGGTTGATTTATTGGTTGTTTATATGTTTGTTTTTGAAAGTTTTGTTTTTGTTTGTTTTGGTTATATTATGCACTCTATCATTATATTGAGCGTGTTTTATTCCTATCATTTACTTGTTTGTTAAAACGATATATACCCATCTTTTTTTTAATAGAAAAACAAGAAGTTTCAGAAATCTGCCATGGTGAATGCGAAAAATAAAATCAATTGTAACAAAAAATGGAAATCAGGGAAGAAAAGATAAAGTTCTGATATATGGGCCACTACTGCATAAGCACAAAGTTGAGAAAGAAAGATATTAAAGGTAAAGGGTAAAGGTGTCCCATAACCTATGTGATCGTAGGGGAGCGAGGCGTCAGAGACCTCAGCTTCTCTAGGGGCCAGCATATTGAGGGCAGTAGCACCCATCTCCTCTCTTTCGCTGCTTTACCTTCCCTGACCCTAAAAGAGGGCAGGTACCCATTGACAACTGAGTGAACCGGGGAACTGTACTGAAGCCAAGGCGCGCACAAACGGTCACCCATCCGATTGATAACCCTGCCAGATGCTGCTTAACTTTAGCTTGGGGGGTAAAGCGAGTGCTCTGACCACTGAGCTATCCCGTCATCAAGGTTTGATATTATGTTCCACAATTGCAGGAAGACAAAATTTGAGAGAAAGAAATCAACAACCTTTATTTAAAAAAATTGCAAAACCGCACAGCAAAATTCTAACTAAAATCACAAAGATAGTAAGGCTGGCATCGCAGCAGATGATCAGATGTGTTTTAGAAATCAGATCCCAGCTGTGCACTGGAGAACAGCGAAAGCAAAAAAAGCTGTCTGCAGCTGTTAAAACAGCAAAGCCATCCATATTGCTCTCTCAGCCGCTAGGGGGCCTCCAGGGAAACGGTTTATTGCGCATGTCACACGTGACAGGATTCCAGACACACCAGCAAGCATTACAGGAAAATTTTAAGACTTTTTTTCTTAAAGCTCTTTTTCCGTTGAGAGGATTGTCAGATTTTGTTTTCGTCCATTT
>CM060348.1:25390112-25395112 GCA_030674155.1 Stramonita haemastoma
AGTCTCCGTGTGTATGCAATTTTGTAAATCTTGTCATCTGTTCCCACCGGAACACAATGGCCTACTCTTACGAATTGCGGAACAAGATTTAACGTGTGCCCAAGATGTTCTGCGTGCGTTCGCACACGGGGCCTCGGTTTACAGTCTCATCCGAAAGACTTTTAGGGAGAGTGGAGTCAGCACTGATGTTAACTCCAGGGGAAAAAATCCCCTAGAACGGGAATCGAACTTAGTTCGTCAAATTGACAGCGCAATGTTCTGACCATTATGCTATCCCGTCTCCCTCCCCCCCAACCCCCAACCTTTATTTTCTTCTTTAAGTCTTAGGAAAAAACATTTTTTTTATCCCTGTCTGAAATGGATTGTGTTTATGTTAGCCATTCAGTAATTATGTTTACTTTTCATTCTTCTATAATGACTGTTTTATGTCTGTCTTTTTCACTGTAAAACATTTGGTTGTTTGTGGGTTGGGCAAGCAGTAGTAGACGGCTTGCCTAGATGTAGGATTTTTTTCTCTGGAGTTAACATCAGTGCCAACAACAGCCCTCGCACCCCCCCCCCCCCCTTCCTCCTCCTAAAAGTCCTTCGGGTGAAACTGTAAACTGAGGTCCCGTGTGCGAACGCTCACAGAACAGCTTGCACACACGTTACAACCTGTTCCTCTTTTTGCAAGAGTAGGAGCATTGTGTGCCGGTAGGAATGGATAACACAAATGATAAAACTGCATACACACAGGATGTTAAAAAGTAGGCACATGAGTGGGGTTTTTTCCCCTATTATCCTCGAATAAAAATGAAGAAATAAAAGAAAAATAAATAAAGCAGCATATATGCCGAGGACATTATTATTAATCATTAACGCTGTCTGGAGATTGTCTGTCTACTCTTCTTCATCACAGACTTTAAGCAAGTCTGCAGTTTACATAGACCTTCAGAAGGACAGGTAGGCTGGGTGAATTCAAGAACAAATACATCGATTCATCGCTTGCCAACAAGTAAACCGTGAGGTTCTGGGTTCCTACCCAGCCTCGCCTTTTCTTTCCAGTTTGACGAAAACATCGAACTGAATGTCAAAGTCATTCGGATGAGATTATAAACCAAGGCACCTTGTGCAAACGTACGATGAAAATCTTGCGCACACGTTAAAACCCCGTTCCGCCTTTCGGAAGAACAGGCCATCGTGTGCCGGTAGGAGCAGATGACAAAATTATACAAAAAAATAACAGCATGCACACAATTGTCGTGTTTGGACACCATCCCTGAGGAAAAATCGGGGAGTTGGAGTCCCAGAGCGGCTCGGGGATGTAGGTAAATGGCAACGTTCTGGTGACTCCTGCGACGGTACTGGAACCATTCGTGTCGGTCATTGCCTTTCCAATGGAGAAGGGGGAGATGGGGTCTGCTGCATGGGTAACAGCTTGCCCTCCACACTTACTTACCCAGGCTTTGCGCTCTTAAGACTAGAGCGCAACTCCATAGTCTTCCGAGACTGATGGGTGCCTACTACTACATCGATTAGTTAATGAAAGGCAGAGTAGATGGATTGCTGATTGAGTTGATGAATGGACGAAGGAATGAGTTGAGAGAATGAATTAGATGAGATAATGAATTAGATGAGAGAATGAATTAGATGAGAGAATGTATTAGATGAGAGAAGGAATTAATGAACGTACAGTCCTGAGTTGTTTGTTTATTCTTTTCTATTTTTTTGGTTTTGATTTCTTTTTGTTTCATTAACAACAGGCGGAGTGTTGTATTCCTAGCCTTGTATTAATAACATTAGGAAGGAAGGTGGCGGGATGGTTAAGACATTCACCTGCCAACAAGTAAACCGTGAGGTTCTGGTTTTGTACCCATTTTCGCCCTCTTTTGACGAAAACTTTGAGATGAATGCCAAAGCCATTCGGATGAGCCTATAAACCAAGGCCCCGTGAGTAAACGCACGGGGGAACATCTTGTGCACACGTTAAAACCCGTTCAGCGTGCCCAGATGTGTCGTGTTTAGACACCATCCCTGAGGAAAAATCGGGGAGTTGGAGTCTCCAGGGCGGTTCGGGGCTGTTATAAGGCAACGTTCTGATGGCTCCTGCTAGGGCACTGGAACCATTCGTATCAGCGATTGCCTTTCCAATGGATCATTCCAGCTAGGTAGAGAGAGGGGGGTCTACTGTATGGGTAACAGCATGCCCTTCATACTTACTTACCCAGGCTTTGCGCTCTAGAGCTCAGATTCAATATTTTTGCTTAAGCAGACGTTTTCGTCCAACATCAATGTGGTCGCATACCTACTTTGGGGATAAGACTGTACCTTAAAACATACGCTTTTAGATGGCTTTGAAAAGGAAACAGAGCAACAGAGTGGCTTAGCAAAAGGTTAGTCTGCTTCGCAAAGTGGGATGTATGCTGGAAATCCAAGAAATACGAACAGAAAACGGATAAGCTTTACAATCCAGTTCTCCAACAAGGGATTTTCCAGACAAAAAATGTTTTGAAAAGCAGAATCACACATTCACACATGCACAAACAACAGAGAAAAACAGAAAGTGTTTAACAAATGGATGGAGGGATTCTAAAAGATTCTCAAGACGAAAATAGAAAGAGATAAACGGGTTTTAAAAAGAGGAAGTAAAAGGAAATGAGCAACAGAAATGGTGAGTGTAAAAGGCTACGCATTTTTAAGAGTGTGAGATAGCGTTTTTCAGGTCCAGAAGGCGATGAGATGGTGTTACCTTTTACCCTCTAAGCATAAGTGTATATGGAAGGGGAAATCAGCAGGAAGATAAAAGGCAGACACACTTGCAAAAGCACACATACGCCCGCGCACACATACACATAAAACAGACACGCAACGTACACACACACACACACACACACACACACACACACACACACACACACACACACACACACACACACACACACACACACAACACACACACATCACACACACACACACAACACAAACACACACACACACACACACACACACACACACACACACACACACACACAACACACACACACACACACACACACACACTACACACACCACACACACACACACAACACACACACACACACACACACACACACACCATTACCGCCACCATAACAACTCAAACAACACCACCAACAACAAAAATATAAACAAAACAAAAATTATAAAAGCTGTAGCAATTTTTTGAGTCTGGAATGCAAAAGAGATATAAACAGAGACATAGATAGTGGTGACAAAATGGCAAACTGTAAGAGCAACGTATTCAAGAGAGCGGAGAAAGTATGTGTTGTGTGTGTGTGTGTGTGTGTGTGTGTGTGTGTGTGTGTGTGTGTGTGTGTGTGTGTGTGTGTGTGTGTGTGTGTGTGTGTGTGTTAGGGGGGTGTGGGGGTGTGCGAGTTGTTGTTGTTGTTGTTGTCTTCAATTTTACGTCTGTTCACTCTCAGTGATATTAGACGATGTGAAGGAAAAAAACAACAACAACAACAAAAAAAAAAAAACCACATGTGTCACCCTCCATCCTAAAAAACAACAAATACAAACAAACAACCCCCCCCCCCCATAAGGAAACTTGGTTATGCAATAGAAATAACAGAAATATAAGAACTCATTAACGTTAATGTAACTATAAACAAATGTCCTATCGGACTGTGATAGAGACCCTTTACAATATCAAATGCCAATTTTAAATTACTGAATATGTTGGCGAGAGAGTTTTCAGAAAAATGGGGCATGAAAGGCTTTACACTCTTGCAGTCAAAAAGTATATGAGTATTAGTGATATTCTCACCACACAGACATTTACCATTTTTGCTGAACTTGGTTATCAATGCGTTTAGTTTCATTCTATAAAATAGTGCATTAATTCTTCTTGATGTGAAAACATTTACACAAGTCTTTGCGCAGTTGACAACTGTTAACTTATTGGTATTGATCACAGTTCTATTTAAAAATATCTTATTTTGCTGATTAGTTTTGGTGACATGTCTCCATGATTTTTGTTCTAGTAGACTGTACCCCTCTTGCAAGGATAAAGGCACATTCAATTCTATTGAATCCCGTCCATGTTTTGCACCCTTTTTAGCAGCTCTATCTGCCCACTCATTTGGAAAGAATCCAGAGTGTGAAGGCACCCAACAGAAATTGACACTTATCCCCTTTAAGGTCAAGAGATGTATGACATGCTTAATCTCTGATACAATTTTCGAAGTTTTGTTGTAACATGGGGATTTTAAAGCATACAATACCGACTTAGAATCAACGCAAAGAAGGATCTGAAATACACACAATGGCAAATCAAGAATATAAGTAAGACCCATTAATATTGCTACTAGTTCTGCTGTAAAAATTGAGTGATGTTTACCAACATGATATGATTTTTCGATTTTTAACGCTGGTATAACAAAAGCAGAACCTGTTTCTTGATTATCTAGACGTGACCCGTCTGTGTAAATTTGTAAATGATCAAAATAGTTATGATGGATGTGGGATCGAACATCGGAAACCATTATGTTTAGATTGTCATTCTTGTTTACATTAGACACGTCTATGTCGAAGTGTGCTTTATTCATCTCCCACGATGGACAAGGTAAGATTGCTTCTCTTGTGTCCATGCTGTGTTGATTGATTTCAAAATTTTCTACAAGTTCAGACACGTATGTACTTACAGGCATTAGAGAGGCTATAGATTTTGCTCTTTTTGGAAAATTCAATTCTGATTTTACTTCTATTTCTTCTGAAATAAAGTTTCTAGTCGTTCTGTTTCTAAGCACATATTTAGCACATGCTAATTGACGGTAATCATCTAAAGGTAATATGCCGACTTCGTTATACGTTCCCAGAGCTGAGGCGTGATAAGGCACACCAAGAGCAAGCCTGTATGCTTTGCAGTCTATACTTTGTAACTTTTTAAGTAAATACTTAGGAGCACTGAAAAAGACCTCTTGGCCATATGATAATTTCGAACGAATAAGAGATGCAGCTAAACATTTTAGATTTGATGTGTC
>CM060348.1:25400112-25402612 GCA_030674155.1 Stramonita haemastoma
GCCTGAAAGCGCATGTCCATCGCTATCAAGTGCATTGCTTTTATGTCAGGGAGTCTGGGGTAATGTTTCCTTCAAGTCTTCTCTTTAAAAGACTGGCTTCACGCTTGTGTTTCTATTTCAGTAATCAGAAGAAGAAGAAAAGTACTGTCCCCCACCCCTTCACATTGTTTATATATAGTTTTTGTTGCTATTGATAATATGGCGATGTGTTTGTGTATGTGTGTGTGGGCGTGTGTGTGTGTGTGTGTGTGTGTGTGTGTGTGTGTGTGTGTGTGTGTGGTGTGTGTGTGTGTGTGTGTGTGTGTGTGTGTGTGTGTGTGTGTGTGTATGTGTGTGCATGTGTGTGTACATGTGTTAGTGTGCGTGTGTGTGTGTGTATGTGTGTGCATGTGTGTGTACATGTGTTAGTGTGCGTGTGTGTGTGTGTGTGTGCGTGCGTGTAAGTTTGCGTGTGTGTGTTTGTGTGTGTGTGTGTGTTGTGTTGTGTGTGTGTATTAAAAAATCACGAACCTCACCCCCACCTGCCTTTAATGGCTCCTAGCGGAAAAGTGGAATATGTGCTAAGCGACTCGTTTCGTGGTGGAGGCGTCACATTTGTGTATGTGTGTTAGTGTATGTGTGTGTGTGCGTGCGAGCACGTGTGTGTGTTTGTGTGTGTGTGTGTGTGTGTGTGTGCATGTGCGTGCGTGCATGTGTGTGTGCATGTGCGTGTGTGCGTGCGCACGCGATCGCGCGATTGTTTTATATGCATATATGGCCGTGATTGTGTGTATATCTGTCTGTCAGTGCCTGTCTGTCTCTCTCCTTGTCCGTGTCTGTCCTACCTGTCCGTCTCTCTCTGTGTTTGCATTTCTCTCTTTGTTTTGCAAGTGCACTTTGTGTGTGCGTATACTCACAGACCTCTAGTCAGATTTTCTGGCAGAAAAAAAAGAAGAAAAAAAACAGCAGACTACAAAAGCTAATTTAGAGGCTTTTTTTCTTCCTGTTTTTTTTTAAACACACTTTCTCTCTCTCTCTCTCTTTCTTTCTCTCTCTCTCTCTCTCTCTCTCTCTCTCTCTCTCTCTCTCTCTCTCTCTCTCTCTCTCTCTCTCTCTCTCTCTCTCTCTCTCTCTCTCTCTCTCTCTCTCTCTCTCTCTCTCTCTCTCTCTCTCTCTCTCTCTCTCTCTCTCTGGAATGCCATTGCTTTTATGTCCGCTATTCTCTGGATATCTTCCTTTTAATTCTTCTTTGAAGACCGGTTCATCTGTTTCTATTCCAGTCTTAAAAGCACATTTTCTAGTTTATTTCTTTGTGTGTGTTTTGGATTTTTTTTTTTTTTCGATGCTGTTGTTGATTGTTGTTGTTGTTGTGGTTGGTGGTGGTGATGGTTTGAAGTTGTGGATTTGTGGAGGAAGTGTGTGTGTGTGTGTGTTGTGTGTGTGTGTGTGTGTGTGTGTGTGTGTGTGTGTGTGTGTGTGTGTGTGTGTGTGTGTGTGTGTGTGTGTGTGTGTGTGTGTGTGTGTGTGTGTGTGTGTGTGTGTGGTGTGGTGTGGTGTGGTGTGTCTGTGTGTTGTTTTTTTCTGGGGAATTTCACTACACATTTCTTCTTGATCTTCTTTTTCTTGTTCTCGTTGTTCTTGTTGTTGCTGTAGTTGCTGATCTTGCTGTTCTTGCTGTTCTTGATGTTCTTGTTGTTCTTGTTCCTGTTGTTGTTGTTGTTGTTGTTGTTGTTGTTGTTGTTGTTGTTGTTGTTGTTGTTGATCTTCTTCTTCTTCTTCTTCTTCTTCTTCTTCTTCTTCTTCTTCTTCTTCTTCTTCTTCTTCTTCTTCTTCTTCTTCTTCTTCTTCTTCCACTTCTTCTTCTTCTTCTCCTTCTCCTTCTTCTCCTTCTACTTCTTCTTCGTAATGTTTTCTCCTTTCTCAAAAAAATATACAAGATTTTTTTTGGGTACAGATTGCGTTGTGTAATCTGACTCAAAATCTGTTTGGGTTTTTGTTTTTGTTGTTGTTTCAGATTCCAGACAAGAACACAAGATTACCTAATGCCTTTAAAGAGTGCACGTACAGCGAGGGAGGGAAAGAGAGAGACCATGCCCAGGAATCATCCTCTTGTGACCCATATTGTGAAGAGACAAGAATATTGATTCTCAACACAGATCATTCTTTCTCCCTTTTATTCTGACTAACAAGCCAATTTGAAAGACACGGGCCACTTATTTGTACAGACAGAAAAATAATGATCTAGAACTTTTTAAAAAAAAATAAAAGGTATGTGAGTCAATGAAACGTCTTGTGTTATTTTGGATTTGACAAACAAAAAAAAGTTGTGAAAAAATATCTTGGAATTTTTTTTTAGCATTTTTATCAGGGTGGGCAAGTTTAGGATACCTTTTTTATGAAACAAGGGCTTGGTTTTAAAAAAAATAACCAAAACTATATTGTTGTTTCTGAAAATCAGTGATTTAAAAAAAAAAGCAACAACTCTTTTTTTGAGTTTAATACTGGTTTCTAAGATCAAATG
>CM060348.1:25442612-25446735 GCA_030674155.1 Stramonita haemastoma
AGAAGAAAGTTTAAGGAGAAGAAAATATATTCAAAAAAACGCAATTATAAAGGCAAAGTTTATTTTTAATATGACAAAACAAACTGGCAAAACAATATCAATGAAACGCTAGAATACAGAATAAAAACGTTCAGGCATACTCGCGCAAGCAGCATACACAACAGACCGCACATAACGCACAGACGCACACACACACACACCACACAAACACACACACACACCCAAACACACACACCACACACACACACACACACACACACACACACACACGCACGCACACTCAAATCCCCCATTCAAACACACACACAAGCAAACACACACGTACGCGCACCGCGAGCGCACACACACACACAAGCACAAACACAAACACAAAACACGCACCACACGCACACAAAAGCACACAAGCACACACAAAATCCCCCCCCCCACACACACACACACACAAAACACAATCAAAACACCACTAAAAACACAAACACAAACACAAGCACACAACTGCCCTCCCCCCTACACACACGCAGACACACACACACACACACCACACACACACACACACACACACACACACACACACACACACACCACAACACATACACACACACGCACACACACACAAATTCACACACCACACACACACACTGACACACCACTGACACACACTGACACACTGACACACACACACATTCACACAAACACACTGACACAACACCCACCCACCCACACACACACACACACACACACACACCCACACACACACACACACCACACACACACACACACACACACAACACATAAACACACACACAACACACACACAACACACACACACCACCCCCCGCACGCACGCACAAAAAACACACCACACCACACACACACCACACAAAACCAGAAACCCTTTTAAAAACCCCAAAAAACAAAGGGGGCCTGGTTAAACAAAAACCCAGGAAAAACCCCCAAGGGGAAACGGGGGGAAGATGGCAAATCTCCATGACTGTGATCAAAAGAGTTGGAAAAATCACAGAGAGAGAGAGAGAGAGTAGAGGGAGAGAGAGAGAGAGAGGGGGGGGGGGGAAAAAGGGAAAAGGGGGGGAAGGGGGAGAGGGGGAGAGAGGGGGGGAGGGGGGAGAGGAGAGGGAAAAGAGAGAGAAGAGAGAGAGAGGGGGAGGGGGGGGGGGGAAAGACAGACTACAGATAAAACCCCCAGGACAGACAACAGACAGACAGACAACAGACAGACACCCCAACAGACCGAGAGGGGAACAGACACCCCAGCAGAAAAGAGGGGACACAAGAGAAAAAACAGAAAAAAGAAGAAAGGGGAAAAAGAGAGAAAGAGAATGGGGGGGGGGGAGATGGAGAGAGACAGGACAGATATGGGGGAGAAAGGAAGAAGACAGACAGACAGACAAACACCACAACTAAAAAAACACAGGGGACACACAAACACCCCAAAAACAAAAACACAAAAAAAAAAACACACACACAGGCAAAAAAGACACAACCAAAAAAAACACACCACACACACACAAACACACAGACAACAGACACACCCCCACCACACACAAAAAAACAAACACAACACAACCCCCAAACACACACAGACACACAACAAAAACACAGACAAAAAAACCCAAAAAACACAACACACAAAAAAACACACACACAACACAGACACAACACAACACAGACACGGGACACAGACACAACCCCCACAACACACCAACCACACACACAACAAAAAACACACACACACACACACAAAAAAAAACACACAGACACACAGACCCAGACACAGACACAAAAAACACCACCAAACACACAAACACCCACACACACACACCCCAAAACCCACACACACAAAAAACCCCACACACAAACAAATAAACCACAAAAAACCAACACAAACACCCCCAAAAACACACACCCCCAAACACACAAAACAACACCACACCACACACACACCACACCAACACACACACACACACACAAAAAAACACACACACACACCCCCACAAACACACCCGAAAACCAAAAAAACCCCACGCACCCAAAGATAAAAAAAAGAGACGAAAAAATTGCATAAAAAAGGACAGAATTTTAAGCAAGCGGCATAACAAACATCAATCTTAAATCCATGTTTGCATTAAACAGCGTAAAAAAAAAAAAACAAAAAAAATTTTTTCAAAAAGTCAAATTTTTTGCATTTGCTAAAGATACTTTTCCCCATTAGGGTTTTTCCCCCAAATGGGGCCTTTTCCGAGAAACACAAATTGAAAAAATTTTTAAATCTTGCAAGTTTTTTTTTAAGGAAAAAATTTCCCCAAGCCCAACTTATTGCTTTTCCCCTTTTTTTTTATAGAAACCAAAAGCCGTCCCCCCGTTTTTAAAAAAAATAAACATTTTAAAATTTTTTAAAGAAATAAACAATGAAAAGTTAAAACTATTTTAAAACCCCTTTAAAAAAAAAACAGACATTTTTAAATGCTGAAATTTTAAATTAAACCCCTTTATAAATTACAAATATTTTAAATTTTGAACCCAAAATTAAAATTAAAATTTCTCAAAAAACAAAAAAATTTAAAATTTTTCAAATTTTTAAAAACCCCTTGCTAAAGAAACATTGAAATTTTTGAATTAAAAATTGAACCTTTTGATAAAGAAAAAAAAAAAAAATTGAAAAGTTTTTTTTTTTTTTTTTTCAAAACCTTTGTTTTTAAAAAAGAAAAATTTTTAACCCCTTTAAAAAAATTTTCACCTAGCAAAAAAAAAAATATTGAACAACTCAGTTTGTTGAACCCCCCTTTCTTAAAAATACAAACAAAAAAAAAGCGAACCCCTTTTTAAACCCCTTTAAAAAAAAAAACCAAAAAATCGAAATGCGAAGCCCAATTTAACCCTTTTTAAAAAAATAAACAAACAAGGAAAAGTGCTCAAACTATTGATTTCTTTTTCTAAAAAAACAAACATTTAGAGTGCTAAAAAGATTTGAACCAAATTTTATAAATAACAACCATTTAAGTAATTTTCAAATATTGAATATTTTCGAAAGAAACCCAAATGCAAAAGGTTCTCAACAAAATTTTATGTTCAAGAAAAATTCACACACAAAAAAAAAACAAACAAAATAAGGAAAAAAACCTTTTAAATGCTCAAGGGTAATGCCCCATTAATTTTTTTCCCACCCCGAAGGGAAGGGAAAACAAAGTAGTAAAAAACCGCCAGGAAAGAAAAAAAAAAACCCAAACAAAGAAAGCGAAAAGAAAAATTTACGATCAAAAAAATGTAGATGTCTCAAATTCCCGAAACAAAAGGGCAACTGCAGAAAAAAAAATGGGAAATGGACAGAATGCGAACAGAAAAAAAAAAAAAAAATAAAGGAATGATTTTAAAATAAAACAAACATTCTACAAGCAGAGTTAAAAAAAGAAAATAAAAAACAAACCAAGAGAGGAAAAAAAAGACAGAAGAAAAAAAGAAAAAAAAAGAAGCAAACGAAGGAATTTAATGAAGGAAAAGAAACAAGGGGAGAAAAGGTAAAGGCCCGACAAAAATAAAGATAGAAAAAAAAGAAGGGAAAAAAAAAGAAAGAAATAAAAGAAAAAATAGAACAAAAAAAAAAAAAAGAATAGCAAGAAAAAAAAAAAGAAAAAAAATTTATAAAAGAAAAGCTGGAAAAGTGAAAAAAGAAAAAAACACAGGAAAAAAATAAATAAAAGTAAAGAAAGCAAGAAAAAAAAAAACGCAAAAAAGAAAAAAAAAAACGAAAAGAAAAAAAAAGGGAAAAGATAGAAAGAATGAAAAAAAAAAATAAAAAAAGTAAAAAAAGGGGAAAAAAAAGAAAACAAAAACCCAAAAAGCTACCCAAAAAACTTTTTTTTCTTCAAAAACTCTTTTTTTAAAGCATTAATTAAAAATGCCCCCCAGAGAGGAAGGGTGGCGTCGTCCCCCCTTGATGTTCAAAAAATTGTGGCTCTAGAGGGCAAATTTGCCCGAAAGGGTTTTTGGGGAAAAACAGCTTTCTTGTAAATGTTTTTCCCGTCTCTGCGTCTTTCCCGACTGTCTGCCCTTTTCCTTTTGTCCCGTCCCGTCTGTTTGTCTGTCTTTTTGTCTGTCTGTGATGTTT
>CM060348.1:25471835-25476835 GCA_030674155.1 Stramonita haemastoma
CTATACTAGTAGAAAAAAACAACAGAAACCCATTTCAAGACAACTGTCTTGAATTACCAATCAAAATGTGAACACACGAAATATCGTAAACTATCACAGCAAAATATCATGCTAGGATTAGAAACTCCTACCAATCTGTGTACGCAATAACGCGAAGTCAAATCCTGAAAAAAAGTAAGGTCAAAAATTAGTTAGGGAGATTGAAAGAGAGACAATCAGACACGCAGGCAGACAGACAGACAGACAGACTGACGGACTAACAGACAAACAGATAGACAGACAGACAAAAACAGACAAACAGACAGAAAGATAAAGACAAAAAAAAACAGACAAAGACAGAAACAGATAGAGAGTTGGAAAGGAAGACAGAGTTAGACAGAGACAGACCAACAGACAGACAGACGCAGAAAAAACATAAGACAGAGAATGAATAAATGAATGAACGAACGAATTAACGATTGAACAAATGAAAGAACGAACGAACGAACGAACGAACGAACGAACGAACGAACGAACGAACGAATGAATGAATGAATGAATGAATGAATGAATGAATGTAGAATGAAGGAAGGAAGGAAGGAAGGAAGGATGAAGGAAGGAAGGAAGGAAGGAAGGAAGGAATGTAGATTGAATGCATAAATGAATGAATGAACGAACGAACGAACGAACGAACGAATGAATGAATGAATGAATGAATGAATGAATGAATGTAGAAGGAAGGAAGGAAGGAAGGAAGGAAGGAAGGAAGGAAGGAAGGAACGAACGAACGAACGAACGAACGAACGAACGAACGAACGAATAACTGAACGAACGAACGAACGAACGAACGAACGAACGAACGAACGAACGAACGAATGAACGAACGAACGAATGAATGAAGGAAGGAAGGAAGGAAGGAAGGAAGGAATGAAGGATTGAAGGAATGAAAAACCTAAGGAAAAAGACTGCCCCCCAAAAAAAAAGACACAACAACTAAGGATTTACAGAACACAAAGTCAAAAGCTAAGGAAATAATGTACGAAAGAAAAAAACGATATGCAAAAAAGGGCAAAAACAAGTATAGAAAGTTAAATGAATAAAAAAAAAAAATCAGAATATGTGAAACAAAGAGAAAAAAATAGAAAGAAAGGAAAGAAAAAAAAAAGAAAACAAACAAGCAAGAAAGAAAGAATCAACCAACCATCCAACCAACCAAACCGACCATCTAACCAATAACCTTGCAACCAACCAACCATTTTATCATCATTAAATTCTATCATTTTATGCCCCTTTATGTCAGGGCAGATTTCTCTGCGTGAAATTCGGGCTGCTCTCCCCGGGGAAAGCGCGTCGCCACACTAGTGCAGAGCCACCCATTTTTTTCCTGTCTGCAACTATCTGTTTCCCTATCAGAGTGTTATTTTTGTCTACAGAATTTTGCCAGCGGTAGCCCTCTTGATGCAGTTGGTTCTTTTACGTTCGCTAGATAATGATCTGTAACACACGGGTCCGCGGTTTATCTTATCATCCGAAAGACTAGCACCCAGACCACCACGCATGGTCTAATGGATGGGAGAAAGGATCTGGGCCCAAACGGGATTCAAACCACCGCACACTCTGACCCGAACTTTTTTTGCTTTCTAGGCAGGCGCGTTACCTCTAGACCACCGATCCACCTAACCAACCAACCAACCAACCAAATTAACAAGCAAAGGTGAAAATGATAGCTTAAAAAAAAGATATTAAGAAATCAACCGTGCTGATTTTGTTTTGAACAAGGGTACAGAATTTATCTGAAATCGTAGATATGAAGCAAGCCTTCTATGACAAGAGGTGTGAATTACAAAATCAAATAGCGCACCTACAAAAGAGGTAAGGTGAAATTTTTATGGCATACTATGATTAGAAACTAGAGACGATGTGTCCACGTAGAATAACCTTATACGAAGTTAAAAAGTTATAAGGAAAATTGTGAACAGAGAGAGAGAGAAAGAGAGAGAGAGAGAGGGAGGGAGAGACAGAGACAGAGAGATATAGAGAGTGACAGAGACAGGCAGAGACAGAGGCAGGGAGAAAGAGAGAGCGAGAATGAGAAAGAGAAAGAGATAAAGAGAGAGAGAGGGGGGGGGGTAGAGACAGAGAATGAGAGAGAGAGAGAGTGAGAGAGAGAGAGAAAGAAAGAGAGAGAGAGAGAGAGAGAGAGAGAGAGAGAGAGAGAGAGAGAGACAGAGACAGAGACAGAGACAGAGACAGAGACAGAGACAGAGACAGAGACAGAGAGACATAGAGAGACAGAGAGACAGAGAGACAGACAGACAGACAGACAGACAGACAGACAGACAGACAGACAGAACGACAGACAGACAGGCCGACAGACAGACAGACAGACAAACGGACAGTAGACTAAGAGCAAAAGAAAGAACGAAAGACGGAAAAGCAAGAACAACAGAAAATGATAATAAAGAAAGACAGATTGCAAAACACCAAACACGTATTGAATAGACGCAATCGTACTCTCTCTCTCTCTCTTTCGGAACAGGAAATGGAAATTTCCTTTATCTTCCAAAAAACGCCAAAAACCTAAGTAGGACATCGGGCTTGAATTACAAATCAAATTGCGCGCATGGCACACAGAAATAAAAACGTGAAGTCAAGTCTCATATGTCGTTCTTGTTCAGGTTTGAAATATACTAAATTATATCGCTACACACACACATACACACACACGCGCGCGCGCGCGCGCGTGCGTATACACACACACACACACACACACACACACACACACAAACACACACACACACACACACACACACACACACACACACACACACACACACACACAAAACACACACACACACACACACACACACACACACACACACACACACACACACACACACCACACACACACACACACACACACACACACACACACACACACACACACACACGGGGACGCGATAGCCAAGTGGTCAGAACATTGCGCTGGCAATTTGACGACCCGAGTTCGATTCCCGTTGGAAGGGATTCTTCCCCTGGATTTAATATCAGTGCTGACCCCACTCTCCCTAAAAGATTTTCGGATGAGACTGTAAACCGAGGCCCCATGTGCGAACGCACGCAGAACATCTTGCGCACACGCTAATCCTCTTCCGCTTGTCGTAAGAGTAGGCCATTGTGCTGGTGGGAACAGATGACAATATTTACACAACTGCATACGGGTGTAAAAAGCACATGAGTGTTTATGCCATTATCCTCGATATAAAAGAATAAAATAAACAACAACAAAAAAACTATACACACACATACCCGCGCGCGCACGCACACACACACACACACACACACACACACACACACACACACACACAACACACCACACACACACACACACACACATCACACACACACACACACACACAACACACACACACACACACACACACACACACACACACACACACACACACACACATACGCGCGCCCTGGCTTCAGTACAGTGTTTGCGTGCCTTGACTTAAGTATAGTCCCCTGGCTTACCCAGCTAGAAATGGGTACCTGCCCTCTTTAGGGTCAGGGAAGGTAAAACAGCGAGGGAGAGGAGATGGGCGCCACCGCCCCTCAATGATTATGCTGGCCCCTAGAGAACCTAAGGTCTCTGATGCCTCGCTCCCCTATTCAATAGAAAAAAAACAGTTTGAAAATAAGTAAATTCTATTAAACAGTTAGTTCAAATTGAAATATTAGAACTAAAGTAGTGACTAAAAATGAAATGAGGGGGGGACGATAGCCTAGTGGTCAGAACATTGCGCTCGCAATTTGACGACCCGGGTTCGAGTCCCGTCGAGGAGATTTTTTCTCCTGGAGTTAACATCAGTGCTGACTCTACTCTCCCCAAAAGTCCTTCGGATGAGACTTTAAACCGAGGCCCCGTGTGCGAACGCACGCAGAACATCTTGCGCACACGTTAAATCCTGTTCCGCTTTTCGTAAGAGTAGGCCATCGTGTGCCGGTGGGAACAGATGACAATATTTACAAAACTGCATACACACGGGGACCGGATGAAAAAAAGCACATGATTGCTTATTCTGTTATCCTCGATATAAAAGATTAAAATAAAATAAAAATAAATATTGGTTACTTTAGCATCGAACGTGAAAGGTGGTCAGTATGAGTTCTGGGCGTTTTAATATACGATACAAATGAAACACAAAATAAATTATGCCTTGACACTTCATTACGAGGTAGAAAAAGAATGGTAGTTTTATAATAACATCAAAACCTCAAAAGCACACGGGGCCTCGGTTTAAAGTCTTATCCGAAGGACTTTTTGGGGAGAGTGGAGTTGAATAAGCACTTATGTGCCTTTTTACAGCTAGTACCCGTGTGTATGCGGTTTTGTAAATGTTGCCATCCGTTCTCACTGGCACACAATAGACTACTTTTCCGAAAAGCAAAACGGGATTTAACGTGTGCGCAAGATGTTCTGCGTGCGTTCGCACACGCGATTTAGGTTTCAAGTCTCATCCCTCCCCTACTGTACCCTGCAGCTGTGACTGCTGCCACTGAAGTGAAGAAAGAGGGGAATGAATCCCTTTTGTGTGGTGTCCACATGTATCCCTCTGACTGTTTAAGTGTTAAGTGTTCATTGACGATGTCTGTTTAGGTTATAGTGGTTCCAGCAATGACTGAGTTTGTGGCATGAGTGAATTTACTGACATTGGCTTTGAGGAGAGAGAGAGAGAGGAGAGAAGAGAGAGAGAGAGGAGGAGGAGAGAGAGAGGAGGAGAGAGGAGAGAGAGAGGGAGAGGAGAGGAGAGAGGAGAGGAGAGAGAGAGAGAGGGGAGAGGAGAGTAGGAGAGGAGAGAGAGAGAGAGAGAGAGAGACAGAGACAGAGACAGAGACAGAGACAGAGACAGAGAGACAGAGACAGAGACAGAGACATACATACAGACAGACAGACAGACAGACAGACAGACAGACAGATAGAGATAGAGACAAAGTGACAGAGAGACAGAGACACA
>CM060348.1:25482249-25484749 GCA_030674155.1 Stramonita haemastoma
AAATGAAAAGGGCTCTTGTATAGCTCTTTTATTGATTAATATATATAATATATAATATATATATATATATATATAATATATATATATATATATATAATATATATATATAATTTTATTTACTTTTTTTTCCCAAATTTCTCTTACGTATCTTTGCACTGTAAGTGTATAGCAATGTTTGTGTCATTATCGAGCTAAGACTGACCACTTGGCTGGATACAAACTATATGAGCTCCCTTGAATCATTTCAATAGGATCCTGGAATATAAGGCATTAAGATTAACTGTGTACTTGTTTTCTCCTATTCATATTTGTTTTTTTATGTAACAATATTAAGTTAAAGTCTGTCCCGAGCCTAAGGCTCATCAGGCCGGTACTTATACCGATTTATGTGGTGTTAAGCGACTGAGAGTCATAGACACCCCCCTGGATAGGACGCCAGTCTATCGCAGGGTTAACCCCCAACACAAGGTTGATGCCCCTTTTACACCTGGGTGGGGAGAGAAAATAGCTGTAAAGTGTCTTTTCCAAGGGCACAACGCCATAGCCGAAAGCTGGGATCGAACCCGCAACCTTTAGATTGCGAGTCCAACGCCCTAACCACTAGACTACAGCGGCGGCTCTGCAGCATAATTATATTCCAAGCTTATTTGTCTGCTGCATGGGTAACAGCTTTCCCTCCACACTTACTTACCAGGCTTTGAGCCTGGAGCGCAACTCTGCCGAGACTGACAGATGTGGACCTACCATTATTGTGTCTTTTTTCATAATGATTTTCAACCATATATCGATAAATGTTGCAAGATATTATAATTGTGCTTACTATATTTTCTCGGTTTTAGTTGCTATTTATTGTAGGGTCAGACTGCAACAGGGAAACAAATAAAGATTTCATGGTATGTTGAAATGCTTGAAGGGAAACGGCAAATTTAGTTTATTTTTTAAATGTATGTGTCAATAATAAGTTGTTTCCGAGTGTAAAGCTTTTCATGCGCCCCCCCCTTTTCTTTTTTACTGAAATCTCCCTTACCAACATATTCAGTAATTTAAAATTGGTATTTGAAATTGTGAAAGGCATCAATCACAGTGCCATATAACATTTGTTATGGCTGCATTATTAGCGTTTATGGCATTTCATATTTTTTGTTAATTCATATTGTATTACTACTAAGTTTCTTTGTAGGGGTGTAGTTCTCTCTTTTTTTTGTTTTTAAACACGATTTTTTTTAAATAAGACTTTTGTTTTGCGACTAATACCACTAGTAGTAAGCAGATGTAAAATAGAAGACAACAACCAACAACACAACTGTCATGCTCTTGAATCCTTCCTTGCTTCTGAAAGAGACGATGAATAGCAAAAAAAAGCAAGTCCTAGACCAGTTCAAAACTTTCATCTTGCTTATGTAAAGCTTTCTTACTACAGTAGCTATTCCTGTCTGGCCTACCAGTGCTTCTCTCTAACTATACTAGGTGAATCCTACAGTCTTTTGAGACTTCTGCAGATTTTAGAAACGACTAGGAACTGTCTTTTCTTTCTTCCTTAACAGCAATGTGGTTTTTTTTCTCGTGTAAGTGTGTGAACAAAAAAACACTGTTTCTTTTGTGTGAGTCTGTTGTTTGTAGCTTGGTATGTGCTTAGTTTCTGATGAGACTGAACCGAGGCCCCGTGTGTGAACGCACGAGAACATCTTGCGCGCACGTTAAAGCTGTTTCTCTTTTCAAAAGAATAGGCCATTTTGTGCCGGTGGGAACAGATGAGAATGTTTTTAGAAAACTGCATACACACCGGGGCTGGAGGTAAAAAAAACCCACACTGAGTGTTTTATTTCCATTATCCTCGATATAAAAGAATAAAGAAAATTGATAGATAAATAAATGATGTATAAATAACTACATGCATGATAAATAAATAGATAAATAAATAGATAAATAAATAAATAGATAAATAAATAGATAAATAAATGAATGAATGAATAGATAAATAAATAAATAAATAAAAAATAAATACATAAATAAATACATAAATACATAAATAAATAATAAATAAATAATAAATAATAATAAATATTTTATACAAAATGATTCCTTTCTTGAGTTTAACAGCAATGCTTTCTAAAACGGTGATTCAATTTTTTCCCAGTAGATAAGATCCTAGACAGAAAAAAAAAAGACTTGGACACTAACAGAAAGCCAAGTGGCAAGAAGACCTGTGTTCCAATACCATTAACCTTTGGAATGTTGTGTGTGGGTATTGCGTTCTGTTCTTACCAACTTCTTAGTAACCTAGCATCCAAGCTGCTCAATGTGGACAAAACGCTCTGAAGTCGATATGCTGCCGCCTATAATTGTTGTGATGTATTTGAAAAAACAATCTGTATGTAAAGGAAAGGGGATAGCTCAGTGGTCAGAGCACTCGCTTTCCCTAAGCCAGTGTAAAGCAGCATTGAGCCTGGTTAGCAATTGGATGGGTGACCGTTTGCGCACCTTGGCTTCAGTACAGTTC
>CM060348.1:25489749-25492249 GCA_030674155.1 Stramonita haemastoma
AAGGCTCCTAGCGCAAAATTGGGTAATGTGCTAAGCGACTCATTTCGTGGTGGAGCGTCACATATATATGTGTGTGTGTGTGTGTGTGTGTGTGTGTGTGTGTGTGTGTCTTGTCTGTGTGTCTGTATAATTAATTATGTGTGTGTACATGTGTGTGTGTGTGTGTGTGTGTGTGTGTGTGTGTGTGTGTGTGTGTGTGTGTGTGTGTGTGTGCGTGCGCGCGCGCGCGCACGTGTGTGTTTGTGTCTGTGAATTTTTTGTGTGTGTCTGTGACGTGTGTGTGTTTTGTACCATGTGTGTGCCTGTAACTTTGTTTCTATACCTGTCAATATGAGCACGCACAATATTATGGCTGTCTACGCCCTGCTTCTCTTGCCTGCATACTAGTCTAGTTGTCTGTATGTCTGTTTTCCATTCACACACAGACAGAGAGAAAAGAGTTGAAAGAAGTCACGGTACCAGTCTGTTTTGTCTGTCACTCACAGTTAGAGCAAGAAGTCTGTGCTTTTTTCTTTATGCACCATGCTTTTCTGTCTGTGTACTGGTCTCTCTGTCTGTCTGTACTGTATGCCTGCTTGTCTGTCTGTCTGTCTGTCTGTCTGTTTGCCTGTCACAGCACACACACACAGACACACAGACAGAGAAAGGAGTTGAAAGGAACCATACCCTTCAGGGAGAGTCACGCTCACTTTCTTTCCATTCCATCCCGTACTCTATACAATGTAATGCCTGCAGTCACATGGTTCAGCAGGCCGTGTGCTGATTCCTTTAACGGTTTAACCCCTCTGTCTATTGGTGTGTGTGTGTGTGGGGGGGGGGGGGGGGGGTAGGGGGACGGGTGAGTAGGGTGGGGGGGGGTAGTGTGTGTGTGTGTTAGGGGGCGGAGTAGATGTGTGTGTGTGTGTGTGTGTGTGTGTGTGTGTGTGTGTGTGTGTGTGTGTGTGTGTGTGTGTGTGTGTGTGTGTGTGTGTGTGTGTGTGTTCGGTGGGGGAGGGGGATAGGGGTGGGGTAGGGTGGATGTGTGTGTGTGTGTTGGAGGGGGATAGGTGTGTGTGTGTGTGGTGTGTGTGTGTGTGTGTGTGTGTGTGTGTGTGTGTGTGTGTGTGTGTGTGTGTGTGTGCGTGTGTGTGTGTGTGCGGGTGTGAGTGTGTGGGTGTGGGTGTGGGTGTGGGTGTGTGGGTGGGTGTGATTGGCTGTGGTTTGTGTATGTATGTGCGTATGTGTGTGTGTGTGTGTGTGTGTGTGTGTGTGTGTGTGTGTGTGTGTGTGTGTGTGTGTGTGTGTGTGTGTGCGTGCGTGTTTGTGTGTGTGTTTGTGTGTACGTGCGTGCATGCGAATTGGCATATCTGTTTAACACAATAAACCATTGTAATTGTAATTGTCATTGTCTCTCTGTCTCTCAAGTGCATTTTATATCAGAGTGTTTAGAGTGTTTGTGTGTCTGTGTGTCTGTGGGCTTCTGTGTCTGTTTCTCTGTGTATGTTTACGAAATGTGTGTGTGTGTGTGTGTGTGTGTGTGTGTGTGTGTGTGTGTGTGTGTGTGCGCGCGCGCGCGTGCGTGCGTGCGTGTGTGTATTTGCGTGTGTATGTGTGAGTGTGTGTGTGAGTGTGTGATTGCAGGCGTTATTTATTTCATACTGATTTATTAATTTTATTGTATTATTTTATTTCGAGGATAATGGAATAAGCACTCACGTGCAACTTTTTTTTTTCACATTCAGTTCCTGCTACATTCTGTGTGTGTATCTGTGTCTGTGTCTGTCTGCTCTTTGCTATCTGTCCTTCTTCTGGTTTTCCCTGTCTGTCTGTCTGCCTGTCTGTGTACTGGTCTGTCTGTCTGTTTTGCCTGTCACAGTCAGACACAGACAGATGGAGAGAGAAAGGAGTTGAAAGACACGCTGCCCTACAGGGATTCACACCAATCTTCCTTTCCATCCCATCCCATCCCATCCCATCCCATCCCATCCCATCCCATCCCATACTTTCCCTTCCCCAGTAATGCCTCTGGTCACAGGGTCTAATAGTTTGGTAACAAGCAGCGTATTCCTTGAGATAGCTCAGCCTCTGTCTGTCTGTCTGTTTGTTTGTTTGTCTGTCTGTCCGCTTATCTGTCTGTCTACTGTCTGTCTGTTTGGTTTCTTGTCTGTTTCTCTACGTTTTAAGGAAGGTGGCAGGATGGTTAAGACGTTCGCCTGCCAACAAGTGAACCGCGAGGTTCTGGGTTCGTACCCAGCCTCGCCCTTTCTTCCCAGTTTGACGAAAAAAATCGAACTGAATGTGAAAGTCATTCGGATGAGACTATAAATCGAGACCCCGTGTGTGAACGCACGCAGAACATCTTGAGCACACGTTAAAACCCCGTTCCGCCTTTCGGAAGAGCAGGCCATCGTGTGCTGGTAGGAGCGGATGACAAAATTATTATAAAAAAAAGACAGCATGCACACAGGTGTCGTGTTTAGACACAATCCCTGAGGGGGGAAAAAAAAAAAAGGTAGGCGCT
>CM060348.1:25497249-25502249 GCA_030674155.1 Stramonita haemastoma
CTTAGCAGTAAAAACCGCACCAGTCTTACCCAAGAACAGGCATCTCCTCAACACTTTATCCCATTTCTTTCAGAAAATGTAAACAACTTTGATACGTAGTGTTGACAGCTTTTTAGTAACGTAAACAATTCATTCATCAGTATGCCAGACAATGCGCTAACGAATTTTGGCTTCAGCTCTTCTCCCAGATTCAGATCGCAGCCCACACAGGTAACATTAGGGCGATGTATGAAGGCACAAAGGAGTATTGGACCCAACGCAAAAAAAAACTGCCCCTTTTGAAATCAGCTACCGGGGTAGTCAGTCCAATCCAATCATGTTGCTTATTGCCCCGCCGAAAACACAGGCCATATTGGGGGTGCCACCTCGTCACATTTTAAAACTCATACTAAAATTTTGCGACTATATACAGATTAAGACAGGGTATCAATTCATTCAGATTTAACAACGGGATGTGGGTTCGATCCCAGCTTTCGGCTATGGCATTGTGCCCTTGGAAAAGGCACTTTACGGCTATTTTCTCACCCCACCCAGGTGTAAAAGGGGTTACCAAACTTGTGTTGGGGTTTAACCCTGCGATAAACTGGCGTCCTATCCAGGGGAGAATCTATGACTCTCAGTCGCTTAACGCCACAGAAACCGGGTTAAGCACCGGCCTGATGAGCCTTAGGCTCGGGACAGACTTTAACTTAACTATATACAGATTAAAACAGGGTATAAAACCAACTTCATTCAAGATATAGAACAACAGATGGAGCGCTGGGTAGAACACTACACTGAGCTGTATGCAAGGGAATATATAGGTCACAGGAGCACCCCTGAATGCAATTGAAAATGATCATGATAACAATTATGATGACTGCGACAACGACAACAACGAGGACAGTTTGCAGTCGTGTTCGTTTGTTGGTTGTTGTTGTGTGATGGTGGTGGTGGTGGTGTGTGGTGGTGGTGGTGGTGGTGGTGGTGGTGATGATGATGAGAGACGAGGAGCGAGAGAGGAGTAAGGAAGGAGGAGGAGGAGGAGGAGGAGGAGTAAGAGGAGGAGGAGGAGAAGGAAGAATAAGAGGAGGAGGAAAGAAGGAGGAGGAAAAGACGACAAAGACAAATTATCACAGCCACACTTTGTAAAAACAGACACACCTCTCTCTCCTATTTCCAAGCCTCTAAAGGCACCAGAAAGATAGGGAAATGTATCTGACACTCCTGTGGCCCACTTTCTGTGCGATAGATGGAAATGGAGTACAAATAGACAGACATCATTTTATTATGCAGTTGTGTGTGAGAGTGATAAAAGCCATGGCATCCTATTTCCTCCCACACTACAGGAAAAGGGTTGATGGCAAAACACCCCCAGACGGCTTTGTTCATTTCTTAGGAAACCAAAAGTGTCTCCAAGATGACATGAAATCTGACCTGGTGCTAAAGTAACTCTATTCTCATAAACACGAGCTAGCTAGCTAGCTAGCTAGCGTGTTTTCTTCTGCTGAGTTCAATCTTTAATGATTATTCTCTCTTTCGTTTTTTCCTGTTCTTTTTGTTGTTTGTTTGTTTGTTTTATTTGTTCGTTGAGTTGGATGGGGTTGCTTTTTAATATTTAGGTCAATTCTGGAAGAAAAATAACCCATTGCAATGACAAAAATTATGAAGAATTGTTGAGACGAAGAATTGCAAATAAAGAGACTCATGAAGAAGAATTGAGTTGCAAAAGAAGAAGAAGAACTGCAAAATTAAGAATTGCAAATGAAGAAGAATGAAGAAAGAAGAAGAAAGAGAAGAAGAAGAAGAAGAAGAAGAAGAAGAAGAAGAAGAAGAAGAAGAAGAAGAAGAAGAAGAAGAAGAGAGAAGAAGAAGAAGAAGAAGAAGAAGAAGAAGAAGAAGAACGAAGAAGAGAAAAGAAGAAGAAGAAGAACAAGAAAAGAAGAAGAAGAAGAAGAAGAAGAACAGAAAAGAAGAAAAGAAGAAAGAAGAAAAGAAAGAAAGAAGAAGAAGAAGAAGAAGAAGAAGAAGAAGAAGAAGAAGAAAAGAACAAGAAGAACAAGAAAAGAAGAACAAGAACAAGAACAAGAACAAGAACAAGAAGAAGAACAAGAACAAGAAGAAGAAGAAGAAGAAGAAGAAGAGAAGAAGAAGAAGAAGAAGAAGAAGAAGAAGAAGAAGAAGAAGAGAAGAAGAAGAACCTTTGATATAAAGTGTTGGCGAATGGAAGGATTATACCCTTTTCAGCACTTTCAAACGATACTGATGAAAATGTTGCTGAACACAGAAAAGTTTTTGCAATTAGAAATGAAAAGAAATCTGAACAGACAGATATTATTTACAAGAACTGAACATTAAACGGTGTGTTTGGCTGCTTAAGACTTCAACCTCTTGTTGTTAACTCATAAAAGTTTTAATTCTAGAAAAACTTTTGTAACTGAAAGACTCAGTAACATTGATTGCAGAACCAGACGACCTAGATCCATTAAGAAAATGTTCGAATTAGGTTGCACTTTTGTATTATTGTTTTCTTTATTTTTTATAAAATCTAAGTTGAGCCAAGTGAGACGATTAAACTGATATCAGATTTCCAAGATTCTAACTAAACAAGCTCTTGCTGTGAGGTGCAAGATTTTCTGAAGAAGAATTATAACAAAGAATTAAAAAAAAAGAAAAAGTATAAGAAGAAAAAGTTCAAAACGACAAATCACATTAGAAAAGATCACATTACCGACCAGGGTGTTCCTCTTTATTAAGAAAATAATCAAACACAATAACAAAACAAGGAACAAACAAACAAACAAACAAACAAACAAACAGATTCACAAAACAAATAAAAACCAAACTTTCAACGAAACAATCACACTTTTGCGAAGAAGGACATTGTTCTGCAGCTCGGGGGGGGGGGGGGGGGGGTAGATGTATGACAAAATATTGAAAATATAATGCGCTGTCTTCAGAAAATCAGTACATGATATTCCAAGACAAGGATACGGGATAACCTGTGTGTTTAGAGCGTTAGAGTGTTGCACATTGCGCTCGTGATCTGTTGATATGAATCACGTTCAAGGGGATTTTTACTTTGGAGTTAACATCAGTGCCGACTACACTCCCCCTCAAAAATCCTTCGGGTGAGACTACAATCCCAGGTCCTGTGCGCGGAACATTTTGCGTACACATTAAAACTTGTTCCGCTTTATTGCAGAGTAGGCCTTTGTAAGCCGGTAGGGGGCTGGTTGACAAAATGGACAACATTGCATACCCATGGAAACTGGGTGTAAAAAAGAAATCCTGGAAATAAAAGAATGAAATAAATAATGAAACAAGACAGAGGCACCGAAACTGGTGGGTCTACCCCACCATGCCCTAACATCCCTGTCGACAGACTTCTGATTCTGAGGCTACATCATTGACAAAAAAAAACAAAAAAACTTAGCCTGGTGGTTAGAGTGAAGTGCTCGTGATCTGCTGACCCAGGTTCGAATCTCGTTCAAGAGGATTTTTCCTCAGTACTGATTCCACTTTCCCCAAACGTCCATCGGATGAGATTATAAACCGAGGTCCCGATTGAGAACGCACGCAGAACAATTTGTGCACACTTTAAATCCCGATCTCCTTTTCGGAAGAGTAGGCCATTCTGTGTCAGTGGGGGAACAGACGACAAAAATAGACAAAACTGCATACACACGGGGAACTGGAGGTAAAAAAAAACACATCAGTGCTTGCTGTATTATCCTGGAAATCAAATGAATAGAAATTAAAAAAAAGCTTAGCGATGGGAAAGGCCGCGACACTGGCATGACTGGCGTGGGAGCAGCGAGGCAGAAAGCTCACATAGAATGGGGGCATTCAAGGGAGAGAGAGAGAAAAAAAAGAAGAAAAAAAAGAAAAAGAGAGAGCAGCAGACAATGAATATTCATGTGACGCCTGCATTGTCTGTCCTACTAGGATCTTTAATTTCATGAACGAAGCTGCCAGCTATTTTCATTAGATTAATTTTTTTTCTGGATTTTTTTTTTTTTTAGGGGGGGGGTGTTGCTTTAATTTCTTGTATTGTGACGTCTGGTGTTTTTTTTTTATCAAATACTGATTAATTTCGTTTTAGTTCTTTTCAACATAGATTGATATTTGCTTTCTGCATTTTTTTTAGAAATCAATTTTCATGATTTTTATTTGTGATGACCGGAGTAAAAAAAAAAAAAGTTGTGTGTCAACTTAATCTTTTACCTCAATAAAGATCATTTTGACTTGACTTGACTTGGTCAGTTTTTTTCTAGCTTCTAAGGGCGGCACATGTCTAAAGCCAGAGAGAGAGGAGAGAGGAAGAGAGAGAGAGAGAGAGAGAGAGGAGAGAGAGAGAGGAAGAGAGAGAGAGAGAGAGAGAGAGAGAGAGAGAGAGAGAGACAGAGAGAGAGAGAGAAGAGAGACAGAGAGAAGAGAGAGACAGAGAGAGACAGAGAGAGACAGAGAGAGACAGAGAGAGACAGAGAGAGAGACAGAGAGAGAGACAGAGAGAGACAGAGAGAGACAGAGAGAGACAGACAGAGACAGAGAGAGACAGAGAGAGACAGACAGACAGAGAGAGACAGAGAGAGACAGAGACAGCAGACAGCAGACAGACAGAGACAGACAGCAGACAGACAGACAGAGACAGAGAAGACAGACAGACAGGACAGACAGAGACAGAGACAGACAGAAGCAGACAGAGACAGACAGAGACAGGGCAGAGACAGCAGACAGAGCCAGCCAGCCAGACAGACAGACGCAGACAGACAGACAGACAGCACCAGACAGACAGACAGACAGAACTGACGAAGATGACAAGATCCTATTACCATGCAGGGTAAATCTTCATCAAAACAGAACTTGGGACACAACCTTTCTTTTTTATGCATCAGTCCCTGCTCTTACCCTCCACCCTTACCGCTAACACTCGAAGTATTTATTCTGTCGTATATCGTGCTTAATGGCTACGCCACTCTGCGCTGCCCACAAAAGGCTATACCGAGTAATACTACTGG
>CM060348.1:25526522-25534022 GCA_030674155.1 Stramonita haemastoma
AGAGGAGGGAGAGAGAGGAGAGAGGAGAGAGAGAGAAGAGAGAGAGAGAGAGAGAGAGAGAGAGAGCGAGCGAGCGAGCGAGCGAGCGAGCGAGCGAGGGAGAGGAGAGAAGAGAGAGAGAGAGAGGAGAGAGGAGAGAGAGAGGAGGAGGAGAGAGAGAGAGAGAGAGAGAGAGAGAGAGAGAGAGAGAGAGAGAGAGAGAGAGAGAGAGAGAGGAGAGAGAGAGAGAGAGAGAGAGAGAGAGAGGAGAGAGAGAGAGAGATATGATTCATTGATTCATGATTCTTTTATACGAGGATAATGGGATTAATGATTCTTGTGCTTTTCTACATCCAGTACCGTGTGTATGCGTTTTGTAAATGTCATCTGTTCCCACAGAGAGAGACAGAGAAAGAGAGAGAGAGAGGGAGACAGACAGAGACAGACAGAGACAGAGAGACAGAGAGACAGAGAGATAGAGAGACAGAGAGACAGAGAGACACAGACACAGAGAGACACAGAGAGACACAGAGAGACACAGAGAGACACAGAGAGATCTTGAGAGGAAAAAGTCATCGCGTACAAAAAACCCTACTTTGGCCACCATGCATACACTGTACCCTAAGATGCGTAATCAAATACTTATAAGGATGAAGGGAGAAGGTTGGAGAGAGAGAGAGAGAGAGAGAGAGAGAGAGAGAGAGAGAGAGAGAGAGAGGAGAGAGAGAGAGAGAGAAGAGAGAGGACAGAGAGACAGAGAGACAGAGAGAGACAGAGAGAGACAGAGAGACAGAGACAGAGACAGAGAGACAGAGAGAAAGAGAGAGACAGAGACAGAGAGAGAGAGACAGAAAGAGAGAGACAGAGACAGAGATACACAGAGAGAGAAACAGAGACAGAGAATGAGAGAGAGAGTGAGAGGTGAGGGAGGAGAGAGGGGGTGGTGATTGCAGTGGAAAAGACATACAAAGTTTTGCTGAGCATTAATTTTGTGCCTTTTAAAAATAATCTCTACTGCACTTTAGTTTTTAGGACATACATAAAAACTGATTTTTTTTTATTCGTTGCATGGGTAGCAGCTTTCCCTCCATACTTACTTACCCAGGCTCTTCGCTCTAAGAGCCTAGAGCGCAGCTCTATAGTCTTTCGAGACTGGTGGGTGACTACCTACAGCACTTAGATAAGTATGTAAAATATTTCATGCGTAAAACAGTTTGGCTTGTCTCATATAAAAATAAAATAGAAACATATAATGCTTCTCGGCTAGCGGCTCAAAGGTGAGATTTCGCCACGAATTTGTCAGAAATGTATAATTATATAGGATTATCCCAGTTTTAGTGCACACAGAACTGAAATCAAAATGAAAAGAATATAAAAAAAAAGCTAGTGAGAAGAAAGATTAAAAAAATTAAAGCCAATATGGATGATAAAGAGTGTGTGTAAAATCATTAGAGAAAGACGCCTGCAAAGAAAATGAATGAAACACAAATGGATAAGTGTGAATGAAGAAAGAAATGAATGAAAGAATGAATGAATGCATGAATGAATAAATTCGCGATGAAAGTATCAACGAAGTTGAGCTTGAAGTTTTACATTGATTTCAAGGTGTAATAAAAGAGACGTATTCACATTATATTGTAGATGATCCACAATGTTTGCTACGTCTAAGAACGCCAAACAACAACACAAACAACAACAAACAACAACAAACAAACAACAACAAGAGGAAACATCTCTATCCTTAAACCAGTTAATCATATATTCCTAGAAGGCCCACACAATGAAAAGAAAGAAAGCACAGAGAAGAAAAGAAAGAAAGATCACTAGCTTACTGGAATACAATATAACAACAACAAAAAAACCTAAAACTTCCAAGCAAAACTACCACTGACAGTGCGTGACAACCCAATTTCCGCGATAACGCAATAGCCCAGGCAAAAAACAAACAAACAAAAACCCAAAACAAACAACCAGTTAAAAGCCCCCCCCCCCACCCCCTCTCCCTTACAAACAAACCAACAACACAGAGACACATAAACAAGAAACTTAACAAAACCCCTTAAAGAAACAAAACAAATAATTATGTCTAAGCAAAGATGCAAACACACTAGCCAAGACTTGGATGAAGTCAGAAAAATGTAAAACATTTTTTGTTGACCTTTTTATTGCTTTTTTTTCTTTAAATTCTCTGAATGTTAAGAATTTCGTCAAGTTTTCCTTGCCGATCGTTTAAAATAATGAAAAGCTTTCTCTGTCGCTGTCTCTACCTTTCTCTGTCTCTGTCTCTATCCATCTCTTTTTATCTTTCTCTCATTGTCTGTGTCTGTCTGTCTGTTTGTATGTCTGTCTGTCTGTCTGTTTAAGTGTCTCTCTCATGTTTAATGAAGACTCGGCCATAGACAACTCAGTCTCACATGAACTGAAGAAAAAGTGTATATCTTGCTTGAGAGGAGAGAGAGAGAGAGAGAGAGAGAAGAGAGAGAGAGAGAGAGAGAGAGAGAGAGAGAGAGAGAGAGAGAGAGAGAGAGAGGATAAGACAGACAGACAGACAGACAGACAGACACACAGACAGACAGACAGACAGGCAGACAGGCAGACAGACAGACAGGCAGACAGGCAGACAGACAGACAGACAGGCAGACAGATCAGATAGATAGATAGATAGATAGATAGATAGATAGATAGATAGATAGATAGATAGATAGATAGATAGATAGATAGATAGATAGATAGATAGATAGATAGATAGATAGATAGATAGACAGATATATACAGACAGGAAGACAGAAAGACAGAAAGACGAACAAACAAATACAAAACAGATATACAGGCAGATGGATAGACGGACAAACAAACAGACACACCGACCAATAGACAGACAACGAAAAAGACATACTTTTTTTCTTCTTCTTCTGTTTTTTTTTTTTGCCTTCACTTTTTTATCCTTTTTTCTTTCACCCTTTTTGATAAAGAATTGATGTGTAACATACAAGTTGATGTTGTTGCTGTTACTATATATTCCTATTATTGTTGTTATTGTTGTTGTGACCAAACGGTGTTGTAGACGTTCCCTAGATTAACATCTTTGGCGTCACTCAAACTATGCGCTCTCTGTCTCATCCATTAAGATGATAGGATAGCTCTCATTGGTCAGAGCACTCACTTTTCCCAGCCAGTGTTAAGTAGCACTTGGCGTGGCTACCAAGTGAATGGGTGACCGTTTGTACGCCTTGGCTTCAGTACAGTTCCCTCAGTTCACCCAGCTGTCAATGGGTACCTGCCCTATTTAGGGTCAAGGAAGGTAACGCAGCGAGGGAGAGGAGTTGGGCACCGCCCTCAATGTGCTGGCCCCTAGAGAAGCTGAGGTCTCTGACGCCTCGCTTCCTAACGACCTCATAGGTTATGGGTCACACCTTTACCTTTGCCCTCACCTTACCTTCACCTTACTTATCACTCTCGTGTGTGACTTTAAGTTCACGCTGAACTGTTAGTTTAGGTGTTTGACTCCTTTAAAAAGAACTTTGCGAGATAGGCAGTCATACTCTGACTTTAGGTTTTTTTTTATATGTTCAAGGAGGGTGCATTATGTGCTCAGGTCTTGCACAGATGAAGATTGTTTTTTTTTATAATGATAAGGGTGTTCCCCTAAGCTATATTGCGGAGCAAGGTGTCAGTGAGACATCAGCTTTTTTGAAGTGGTGGGTGGTGCCTAATGATAATTTAATATAGAAAAATAAATAAAATATAATAATAATGATATTAATACCAAAAATGATAGCAATGATAAGTATGCTAAAGCTAATCATTACCATCATCAACGCCATCATAATCATCATCATTCGCATTTTAACATGTATTCAATTGTTTAGCTGTGTCTAGTCAACTGTTATCATCTTTACTTTTATGAATTATTCATCTACAACAATATATATATATATATTATATATATATATTATATTAGAGAGAGAGAGAGAGAGAGAGAGAGAGAGAGAGAGAGAGAGAGAGGAGAGAGAGAGAGAGATCTATATCTATATCTCTATATCTATATCTCTATATCTATATCTCTATAAATATCAATATATCTATATCTATATCTATCTATCTATCTATCTATCTATCTATCTATCTATCTATCTATCTATATCTATATATATATATATTATATATATATATATTATATATTATATATATTGGTGTGTGTTGTGTGTGTGTGTGTGTGTGTGTGTGTGTGTGTGTGTGTGTGTGTGTGTAATTTAACTAGCTGTCCTTACCCATTTTTGCTTTGATAGAAGAGTAAAACTTAAGACCATTTGTTGACATAAACACTTTCACTTTCGTTTCAAAAAGAAAACAAAATTGATAAATTTTACCAACACAGTCTCTTCCAGTCTCATCCCCAAGGGGCCTCCAGAAAATCTACATTAGTAGATTCACAGCCCGCTTGTGCTGGTTTTGGTCAGTGACACCCCTTGACTCAGTCTGTTTTACTTTGAACACTACAGTCACTTTGCCCTGGGCTGTGAAACTTTACTGTTTTCCTTTGAACAACAGGACTGTCACTAACACTGACACACTTTGTCAAGTTGTTTGTAGTTATGGGGACGGAACAGGATAGCTCAGTGGTCAGTTCTCACTTTCTCCAAGCTAAGGTTAAACAGCACCAAGCATGGTTACCGATCGGATGTGTGACCGTTTGCGTGCCTTAGCTTTAGTTCAGTCTCCCAGTTCACCCAGCTATACATGGATACCTTCCCTCTTTAGGGACGTCAGGGGAAGTAAAGCAACGAGGGAGAGGAGAGCATGGACACTGCCCTCAATACGCTGAACCATAAAGAAGCTTAGGCCTCTGATGTTTCACTCCGCTATGACCATATAGGTTATAGAACACCTTTATTTTTTGTGTGAAACCCTTTTAATCTATTACATTTCAGTTGCAACTTTAAATTGTCAACTAAGGTCATCTTCTGCACGGCTCTATATTGATTTCATTCTAAATTCACACACTCCTAAACTAGGATTTGAATGTGGGTGTTTTTTTATAATTTCATCACTATTTGTTACATTCACATCTAGTCCCAGAGCTCTCTCTTCATTTTTGTCACTGGCTGCTTATTCAAAGTAAAGGGTTGTAGTAATATCTTCAAGTTATGCATTAACACTTTAAATTAATTCATTTTTTTCTGACTTCAATAAAATGGTGGTTGCGTTTGATCAAAGAGGAAACCAATCCTAAACCATCTCTTAGATCGCGAACAAAAAAAAAATCAGTACCAACATAGAGCATGTTTAGGATAAAGAGAAAGGTTTACTGCCTCATTTTCTCTCAAATGGCACATCTGCATATATATCAGTGCTTTCTTTACTGTTTCTGTAGTGATATGTAGTGGGGGAGTGGAGGAAGCTGGTTTCGAAACCTTCAGTTGTGCCCCCACGGTCCTTGAGACTACAGAACAGGTGAAGAAGGTGAAGATGAAGAAGTGTCCTAAAAAAAACAACAGCAAACTGTTTTCTCCTCTCAAAGTTTTGAATCAACATAGACTTTGAGAGTGATATTAATATAAAAACCGTTTTGCAGTATCCTTTTTTTATTAACAGACTAAAGTCAGAGTAAAATGCTCTGTTATCATTTCCTAATGTTTGGCCAAACATAACCCAGAGTAGTTCTCGCTCGTTTTCATTTCAACCTGTTCACTTAAGTCTTCTTTGCCTCAGGAAATGAAAACCTCACTCCATTAATACAGGTTTCAGTCTCCTCATCCTGTCCACAACTTAACCTCATGACAAGTGGAAAACCTTTATGCCTGGTGTTGACATAGACACTTTGGCTTTCTACCCACCTCCCCGAAGAAAAATAAAATCCATACATTTACTGACAGACTCGCTTACAGACTAAAGGTTCGCAGACCTCCCAGAAAATCTGACATTTAAAGAGTCACAGCCTTCTTGTGCTGGTTTGGGTCAGTGACATCTCTGTTGACTCAGTCTGGTTTGCTTGGAACACTACAGTCACTTTGCCGAGGGGGATGAGCTAAGCTGTGAGACGTTCTTCTCTGTTTGTTTGATCAACCTAACTTTGTGGTGGTGGGGGTAACTCTGACACCGACTTTGTTGTATTGCCTACACTGACACCTCTCGTTTGCTGAGCAGTTTCTATTTGGTCAAGATTTTTTTTTTCCAATATAATTATTCAACTGAAGAACACTCTGTCACTGTTTTTATTGCAATGTTTAGGGATTAATTGTGGAGTATGATATAACAGTTTTGAGTTTATGCCATTTTTAGTTGTTTTGCTATGTTTTGTATAGCAATATGCAGTTTCTGTAGTTTCTAAGGATCAGGAATATACAGGGTGAACATGTGTGCATTTTATACTATAACTTATGAGAAGACTGCAACCTGATATTGGAACATTTGAGCGATATTGAATCCCCTTTTTAACTAAAAGCACATCAATTACCTTAAATATTTTTTTTCTAGTCTCTGTTGTAGGTTAGCTTATTCCATATTATAACAGCTATATTTCGTATATTTTGTGTGAGTGATTGATTATCTTTTTTCCCTTCTAAAAATATCCTAAAGATAATTATATACAAACTGGTCAGCATAGGGCATAAATACAAGGAATTGGATTGAAGTATATTGCATAAAATACATAAAAAATATATATTTACATGTATATCTAAGTAGCATGCCCTATGCTTGTCTCTTTATCGTTATCATGAAAAAAATCAAGATTATGGAATAAGCACTTATATGCTTTTTCACATCCAGATTCTGTGTGCATGCAGTTTTGTAAATTTCTGATGGGTTCCTACAGGCGTAAGTGGCCTATATTTATAAAGGCAGAAGAGCTCTAAACGTACGTTGGAAGATCGTCTGATTTAGCTAATACCCACAAAAAACAATGAGTTGTCAACCATTTACATTTGACCATGACACCTTTGGGTTTCTCTGTTTCTGGCAATAAAACTTAGAAACAATCTATGTTTTGGTCAACTCTTACTACCCACAACTTCATCTTCACCTGTCATTTAGTCCCGCGGGCCGTTGGGTGGGGGGCACCACTGAATATTTTGAAACCAGCTTCCTCCACTTCCCACGGTCCTCCGCCCTCCGTAGTAGATCGTTCCACCCAAAGCCAGTCCTCCACTCTCTGGTATTGTCCTCCCATCGTTTCCTCCACAACTTTAGGATCTTCAAAAGTAGGGGCACCAAACTTTACTATAATTATGCTTGTGTTGATGTAGACATTACCAGTTTCTTTCACAGAGAAAAAAAATCGATACATTTTCACAGGCAATCTGGCATAGACAGATCACTTACGGGTCTGTAGAAACTGGAATATTAGGAGATGGTAACCAGGCTGTGTTATTGCTGTTGCTGTTGTTAGTCATCCAAAAGTCTGTGGATACAGTCTGGCTTACTTTGAACACTTAGGTACCACTCTACACTGGTTTCTGTACGGCTTCCAATCAGTTAGGTGTGAATGGCAGTTAATTTGGGGAATCTGACTATAAATCT
>CM060348.1:25579022-25589022 GCA_030674155.1 Stramonita haemastoma
CAAAATGTGACGCTCCACCACATAAGGAGTCGTATTGCACCAGAGGTCATTTTTTAGTTATTGACATGTTGTTAATCTGCAATGAAATGGCTATACAATACAAAAAAAACAGATTGAAAATGGAACAATTCTGTCAAAAGCTATTACAACATGAAATGACAGACCGTAGGAAGGGACAAAATGAAAAATCGGCAAGTTTAGCATCGGAATAGGTGGCCAGAATGATGGCATGGGTATTTTAAAAATAAGGCAAAAGGAAACAAAATTATGCCTTGATATTTCATTTCAAGGTAGAATAAGGGTTATAGTTTCATAATCAATCAAAATCTCAAAATCGACAACCTGACCCCCACCTGCTTTTAATGGCTCCTTGCGGAAATGTTGGTCAGGTGCTAAGCGACTCATTTTGTGGTGGAGGGTCACAAATGTTGCCAGGGACAACCCCCTTGTTGCTGTGTTCTTTTAGAGAAGGTAAAAAGGGTAAAGGTGTCCCATAACCTATGTGGTCGTAAGGGAGCAAGGCATCAGAAACCTCGGCTTCTCTAGGGGTCAGCATATTGAGCGCGGCGCCCATCTCCTCTCTCTCTCTTTTACTTGATGCGTAAACACACGGGACCTCAGTTTATCATCTCATCCAAAAAAAGACTAGTGCCCAGACCACCACTCATGATCTAATGGATAGAGGTATAGTTTTAGGCCCAAACGGGTTTTGGAAACGAACGAAATTAGAATTGATAAATGAAATGTAAGAAGTAATCCAAGAACACGATGGTTGTGTACAGAAAAAGCCTAACACTAGCGCTACAGCCAAGGGGAGAATGGGAGGGGGGTGGTTCGACAAAATCCGTCCTAAGCCAAGGTCTAGACGAAACTAAGTCCTGATGATTCAACTGTTTCATACCTGGAATGCGTTATACCATGGCTTTGTATTGATCTATACCCTTTTTCTCTCTGTGTCTGTCTGTCTGTCTGTTTTGGTTTGTGTGGTTCTTTTTTGTGTTCGGTCTGTCTGTTGGATTGGTCATGTTGGTCTGTTTGTTTATCTGCGCATGTTTGTGTTTGTCTGTCTCTATCTTTCTCTGCCTGTCTGTGTGTCTACCTGTGTATCCGTGTGTATGTCTGTGTGTCTGTCTGTGTGTGTGTCTGTCTGTGTGTCTGTGTGTCTGTGTGTCTGTGTGTCTGTGTGTGTGTGTGTCTGTCTGTCTGTCTGTCTGTCTGTCTGTCTGTCTGTCTGTCTGTCTGTCTCTCTCTCTCTCTCTCTCTCTCTCTCTCTCTCTCTCTCTCTCTCTCTCTCTCTCTCTCTCTCTCTCTCTCTCTCTCTCTCTCTCTCTCTCTCTCTCTCTCTCTCTCTCTCTCCCCTTCTCTCTCTCATCTCCTCTTTGTATTTTCACACAAAAATGACAACAATTACAACAACAACATTAACAACACCAACAACAACAACAACTGCACGAAATTTGTCAAACTGCTTAACACAAGATTAAAACTATGACACATGGGAGTCTTTCTAAACACCAAAGCTCACAGACTATGTTTCTTTAGCTGCATTTGGAAGCGGGTCACACAAATCCTTTGGAAAAATAGACCAGGATTCTGTGATATATATATATATATATATATATATATATATATATATATATATATATATATATATATATATATATATATATATTATATATATATATATATACACAGAGATTTTAAGTGTGTGTGTGTGTGTGTGTGTGTGTGTGTGTGTGTGTGTGTGTGTGTGTGTGTGTGTGTGTGTGTGTGTGTGTGTGTGTGTGTGTGTGTGTGTGTGTACACAGAGAGAGATTTTAAGTGTGTGTGTGTGTGGGGGGGGGGGTTGGTTGTGTGTGTGTGTGTGTGGAGGGGGGGGGGGGGTGTGGGTTGGTGTGTGTGCATGTGTGTGTGTGTGTGTGTGTGTGTGTGTTTGTATTTGTGTGTGTGAGCGTGGGTGTGGGTGTGTGTATATGCGTGTGTTTGTATCTGTGTGCGTATAGGTGGGGGGCACACTATCGCCAAGTGGTCAAAGCGTAGAGCTTGCGATCTGCCAGTATAGGTTCGATCTTTCACTGTGACTCCCATGTTTTGAACTTGTCTCCTGGAGTAGACATCAATACCACTCTACTCTCCCAAGAGTTAGTCACTTGAAATTATTGTCATAAACTGACTGCCCGTGTCAGAACGCACACAGACTGTTTTGCATGTATATATTAACCCATTCCATTTTTTTGGGGGGAGTGAATGCCATAGGGACGGGATAACTCAGTGGTCAGAGCATTCACTTTCCCCAAGCTAAGGTTAAGCAGCATCGAGCGTGGTTACCAAGTGGATGGGTGACCGTTTGCGCGCCTTGGCTACAGTATAGTTTCCCCAGTTCATCCAGCTGTCAATGGGTGCCTGCCCTCTTTAGGGTCAGGGAAGGTAAAGCAGTGAGGGAAAGGAGATGGGCGCTACTACCTTCAACATGCTGGCCCTTAGAGAAGCTGAGGTCTCTGATGTCTCGCTCCCCTGCTACCATATAGGTTATGGGACGCTTTTACCTTTACATTTTAACTTTAATGCAGCAAATTTCTGAATCATGAAAATGGAAAAAAAAATTATAAGAGGTTGCATGTAGGCACTTTGACGTTTACCCTCTCCAGTTTTTTTTAAATTATTAGAACTAGTGTATGTTTGAGAAAATGTCTACGCAATATTTAAAGAAATATTTCTCCATTTGTTAGATAAAAATATTTATAGAAATAGCAAACTCCACGAAAGACCAGGGAAATAGAAAGGAAAAGGAGAAAGACAGACAGAGTAGACAGACAGACAGTCAAGAACAACATGCAGATAGAAGACAGAAGTAGGAAAAGAAAGAATAAACTAATGAAAGCAAAGAACGAAAAAAGAAAGGTAAGAAATAGAGAAGAAAGAAAAGAAAGAAAGAAAGAAAGAAAGAAAAGAAAGAAAGAAAGAAAGAAAAAAAAAAAAGAATAAAAAAAAAAAGAAAAAAAAAGAAAAAATAAAAAGAAAGAATGAAAACGTGACAAAAACAGAAAGACAAAAAAGACATACAACCAATAAAAACACAACTAAGTAAGAATAAACAAAAAACCTCATTATTTAAATACACCTTATTGTCATTAGTTTTGCGTTCGTTTTTATCTATATGGATTCAAACAGTGTTAGAAGTGGTTTAACTAAACTTAATTTCCAGCAGCAACACGAGGCGGGATTTGAACGAGTTGAACGACCCAATCCACTTAACGACAAAAATCCCTTTAACGACCACCGTGTGTGGCAGTCTCAACCAGTCCTAAATCCTTCGGATGAGACTGTAAACCGAGGTCCGGTGTGCGAACGCACGCAGAACATCTTGCGCATACGTTAAATCCTGTTCCGCTTTTCGTAAGAATAGGCCATTGTGTGCCTGTGGGAATAAATGATAAGATTTTACAGGGCTGCATGCACGCGGGGAGTGAATGTAAAAAAAAAAAACGTTAGTGCTTATTTCATTATCCTCGATATAAAAGAATAAAAGAACAAATAGATAAATAAATATAATTATGAAATAATGATCAAATAAATAGATAAAATAATAAAGAAGTAGATAAATAGATGAGTAAACAGATAAGTAAATAGAGAAATAAATAAATGAATAAATAAATAAATAAATAAATAAATAAATCAATAAATAAATAAATAAACAACCGTTATTTTAGAAAAAAACAAACCTAGATGCCGGAGTGATGATACTAGTTTTGCTTTCCCTTCTACCTACTATTTCTTGTCATTCGGTTGTTGTTGTTTTTTTTTTTTAATTTTTTTTTTTTTTACACCACTTTATGGCACAGTAGATTTGTCTACGTGAATTTCCAGGACTGCTCTCCCCGGGGAGAAAGAGCGCGTCGCCACAAGTGCAACGCCTACCCATTATTTTTTTTTTTGTATTTTTCCTGTCCGCAACTGTATTTGTTTCCCTATCAGAGTGTGTTGTTTTTTCTACAAAATTTTGCCAGGTACAACCCCCTTGTTGCTGTGTGCTCTTATAGAGAAGGTACAAAAGGTAAAGGTGTTCTATAACCTATGTGGTCGTAAGGGAGCAAGGCATCAGAGGAGACCTCGGCTTCTCTAGGGGTCAGCATATTGAGGGCGGCGCCCATCTCCTCTCTCTCTCTTTTACGTGATGCGTAAACACACGGGACCTCAGTTTCTCATCTCATCCAAAAAAAGACTAGCGCCCAGACCACCACTCATGATCTAATGAATGGGGGAAAAGTTTTAAGCCCAAACGGGTTTTGAAAACGAACGAAAATGAATTGATAAATGAAACGTAAGAAGTAATCCAGGAACACGAAAGTTGTGTACAGGAAAAGCCTAACACTAGCACTACAGCCAAGGGGAGAATGGGAGGGGGGGTGGTTCGACAAAATCCGTCCTAAGCCAAGGTCTAGACGAAACTAAGTCCTGATGATTCAACTGTTTCATACCTGGAATGCGTTATACCATGGCTTTGTATTGATCTATACCCTTTTTCTCTCTGTGTCTGTCTGTCTGTTTTGGTTTTTGTGATTCTTTTTGTGTTCGGTCTGTCTGTTGGTCTGTTTGTTTATCTGCGTATGTATGTGTCTGTCTCTGTCTGTGTCTTTCTCTGTGTGTCTGTGTGTCTGTCTGTTTGTCTGTGTGTCTGTGTGTCTGTGTCTGTGTGTCTGTGTGTCTGTGTCTGTGTCTGTGTCTGTGTCTGTGTCTCTCTCTCTCTCTCTCTCTCTCTCTCTCTCTCTCTCTCTCTCTCTCTCTCTCTCTCTCTCTCTCTCTCTCTCTCTCTCTCTCTCTCTCTCTCTCTCTCTCTCTCTCTCTCTCTCTCTCTCTCTCTCTCTTACGTATGTTTAAGCAAAGTCTAATTCATATGTTTATTCAGGAATGGTACAGTACAATTAGAGATCGAGACAGGTACGATAGCTATAGGAGCTTCAAAACAATGTTTACTAAAGAAGAATATATTTTACAGTTAAATACATACTGCTTTAGAGTAGCTGTGTCACAGGTGAGATGTAATGTTCTGCCACTGAACAACAATGTACATCGATATAGTGAACAAAATCAAAAGAAAGAATGTCCATTTTGTAAACTTAAAGTTGAAGACAAAAGGCATTTCCTTTATGAGTGTTTCATGTATAATGATTTAAGAATTAAATTTTTAAGTGATTGTGTTGATAGACCGTTACACGATCTGTTTAAAGCTGAAAACAGAGACAAAAATTACTGTCTGTCTGGATATATCTTTCACGCAATCAATAAGAGGAAAAAATTGTTGTATTAGAATGTTACGTCACAAACGATGACAAGGGTTATCGTTATGATAGATTTTGAGTAGCTATGTGTATATGACTTTTTAGTCATAAGGAAGGTACACTTGTGAATTTTGTTTGATTCACTTGTCCTATTATGTATTTGTGCATTGGCTTCATTATTCCTTGCATATAAACTGAGCTGAGTTGTATTATTTTCTTTGGATTTTTGCCCACGCTTTGTTTTTGTCAATCTCTCCTACGTCAACCATGTATTGTAGCCCAAGGCCGAAGTACATTAAATTTCAGAGTTCAGAGTTCTCTCTCTCCCCCTCTATCTCTCCCTCCCACCTTTCGTTCTCCGCCCCCTCCCCCCCCCCCCTCTCTCTCTCGCGCGCGCAAGATGTTCTGTATACGTTTGCACACGAGGCCTCGGCTTACAATATACTCGTCCGAAGAACATTGGTGGGTAGATGAATAAGTACTGATGTTAACTCAAGGGTGAGAAAAATAATCCCTTAAGTGAGCGTCTCGATGTGAACTAAATCCCAAAACTTGATCATAAGCCATCAAGAACAAGCACAAATGCTTCAACTACTAAGCTTCCCCATCCTACTTTAATCTAACCATTGGTACTTAGCTTGATCAAAAGCTTTGCAAACACAATACTGCCAGGCACTGTCCAAGGAAGAAGAAAAAGAGGCATATCAAGAAAGAGATGGGAGGACAACATCTGCGAATGGACAGGCCTAGAACTCAACAAATCCCTGAGAAAGGCAGAACAGAGAGAGGAATGGAGGGAGCTGGTTATCAGGTCTTCAGAGGTGCCCCACGGTCGCTAGACTACAGGATGGATGGATAGATAGATAGATAGATAGATAGATAGATAGATAGATAGATAGATAGATAGATAGATAGATAGATAGATAGATAGATAGATAGATAGATAGATACAGAGATAGATACAGAGATAGATACAGAGATAGATAGATACAGAGATAGATACAGAGATAGATACAGAGATAGATACAGAGATAGATAGGTACAGAGATAGATACAGAGATAGATACAGAGATAGATAGGTACAGAGATAGATAGATACAGAGATAGATAGATACAGAGATAGATAGATACAGAGATAGATAGATACAGAGATATATAGATACAGAGATATATAGATAGATAGATACAGAGATACAGAGATACAGAGATAGATACAGAGATAGATAGATACAGAGATAGATACAGAGATAGATAGATACAGAGATAGATACAGAGATAGATACAGAGATAGATAGGTACAGAGATAGATACAGAGATAGATAGATACAGAGATAGATACAGAGATAGATAAATAGATGGATACATAGATAGATACATAGATAGATAAATAGATTGAACTTGTGTCAATAACTGACCAAACCTTTTGTCGTGGTGGTTTCATTTTTCTCAGAGAAATAGAAGAGGGGATATTTATATTAAGTTTGAAGATTTTACATTGTACGTTTTACATTTTACGCCACTTTAAGTCACAGCATATTTCTCTACGTGAAATTCAGTTCGCTCTCCTTACTCAGGGAGAGTGCATCGCCACAAGTGCAGCGCCACCCATTTTTTAAATTTTATTTTACTGTCTGCAACTGTATTTGTTTCCCGTTAAGGGCGGCTTTTTTTTCTATCGAATTTTTGCCAAGGACAACCCCCTTGTTGCCGTGGGTTCTTTTACGCGCGCTCTATAATTATACATAACACACGGGACTCAGTTTATCGAAAGACTAACACCCATACCACCGCCTATGGTCTAGTGAATGGAGGAAAAGTTTAGGGGTCCAAACGGGGATTCAAACCACCGCACACTTCCGACCCAGACTTTTCGCTTTCTAAGAGAGGCGCGTTACCTCTAGACAAACTACCCACCAATTGTTTCGGAAACAAAACAAAACAAAAAAAACCCAAAAATACCTCCAGCTGTTTCAGACCGGTGAATTGGTTTAGTCATTTGAGAGAAGGAGAAAATAAAGGGTTTTAGTGGAAAATGATGAGAAGCGTCTGTAGTTTCTTCATCAGAGCTCTGAGGAAAAAACAGAGAAAAATACTGATTGTCATGTGAGATCTAGCGGCGTAATGGTCTTCAATCCTGTGTCTAGACAAGAACCATTCTCCCGGATTGAAGAGGTTTTTTGGGGGGTGGGTTTCTCATTAATAATTAAAACGTATGGTGTCGGTTTATAGAACATGGGGACGAGTATAGCTCAGTGGTTAGAGCACTACTCGCTTTCTCCCAAAGCTGAGGTTTAAAACCCTTCTGCAGTCGGTGTCTCTGAACACAAACTGCTCCTAGATTTCGCATTCCATCAAGAAATCAGGTTAGGCACACATGCTCGCTGGCCTTTTTCCTCCTTCTAAAAACATACCAGCAGTTATAATTACTTCCAGACTCTCTGCAGGACTTGTACCTCTAGCTTGATAGAGTTTGGCATGTGGTAGCAATTAGTGATGGTCACACCTTGATGGAAATCTATTGTATGCAAATCCCGGCAAATCCCCGCTCTGGATTCAAGGGGGGGGGAATTATTCTATCCCGGCAAATCCTGGTACAAGACTAAGAGGGTTTTAAACAGCATCCACTGTGTTTATGAAGTAGATGGGTGGCTATTTGCATGCTTTGGTTTTAATGCAGTTTCCCCAGTTCCCCCAGCTGTAAATGGGTACTTGCTTTCTTTAGGGTCAGGGAAAGGTAAAACAGCGAGGGAGAGGAGATGGGGGAACCTCCGCTCTCAAGATGCTGGCCCCTAGAGAAGCTGAGGTCTCTGACGCCTCGCTCATCTACGACCATATAAGTTATGGGATACCTTTACTTTTTATTATTTTTTATATAGAACACGCTTTCTTTTCTCGATTGGTTATTTTAGGTGTTTTTTGTTTTTTTTACTTTTCAATGTGTTTGTTATTCGTTTATTTTTTTCTTGTTTTCTGTGTTTTTTGTATGTGTTTTTGTGTCTTCATGTCTGTTTGTTGTTGTTTGGGGGTAGCACAGACTGTGCACACTCTCTAAAATCCTGTGTGGTGTTTTGTGCAAAACTGTAGGTGTGTACACTAAATGAGGCATATGCATGTATGGTGATTGTCATTTTTACCTTACCATAATTGATTTGATTTGATTGATTGATTCTTTTATATCGAGGATAATGGGATAAGCACTCTTGTGCTTTTTTTACATCCAGTCCCCGTTTGTATGCAGTTTTTGTAAATGTCATCTGTTCCCACCGACACACGATGGCCTACTCTTACGAAAAGCGGAAGAGGATTTAACGTGTGCGCAAGATGTTTTGCGTGCGTTTGCACACGGGGCCTCGGTTTAAAGTCTCATCCGAAGGACTTTTGGGGAAAGTGGAGTCAGCACTGATGTTAATTCCAGGAGAAAAAATCTCCTCGACCGGACTCGAACTCGGGTATTCAAATTGCGAGCGCAATGTTCTGACCACTAGACTATCCGTCCCCCCATGCCATGCCCCAATTTCGAAGATTTTGTTCAGATTTAAAGGAAAGTGGGAAGTTGTTCTACTAAGAGCTTGTCCTGGATACTGACAGTCTTAACATCCAAGAGGATTTTTCCTCTAGAGTTAACATCAGTACAAACTCCACTCCCCAAAAAGTCCTTCGGAGGAGACTATAAACAGAAGCCCTGTGTGCAAACACACGCAGAACATTTCGCTCGTAATTTGACGACCCGAGATCGATTCCCGTTCGAGGTTTTTTTCCCCTGGAGTTAACATCAGTGCTGACTCCACTCTCCCCAAAAGTCTTTCGGATGAGTCTAGATTGCAAACCGAGGCCCCGCGTGCGAACGCACGCAGAACATCTTGCGCACACGTTAAATCCTGTTCCACTTTTTTGTAAGAGTATGCCATTGCGTGCCAGTGGGAACAAATGACAAAATTAACAAAACTGCAAACACAAGAGGACTGGGTGTAAAACGTACATGCGTGCTTATTCCATTATCCTCAATATAAAAGAATAATAATTTAAAAAAAAAAGACAAAGCGTTTGGCTCGTCCTAATTTTCAGTGTTACATTAAAAAGTAGGCAAACGTGAAGGAAGCATTAACTCAAGCTGTTTCAGATGAGTAGTTTACACTGTTAAGACGCAATCATCTGGAGTAGGGAGGGAAGTGGGGGGGGGGGGGGGGGGGGGGGGGGGAGGGGGGCGGAAAGGATGAAACAAGGGTTTAGTGAGGACTGATGAGAATGGTGTTGTTTTACATCAGGTATTTAAGTAGAACAGAAAGCAATAGATACGTGAGGTCTGGCGACGCCATAGTCTTCAATCTTTTGTCTAGACAGAGAGGCATGCAATGGAATCGACCACAATTTTGCTTGTGACAACGGTGACTCTCTCATTAATACTAGCATTCTGTTTCATTATAACGTACTTTGTCTTTTTGTATTTTGTATTCTTTCTAACTCTCTCTGTCTCTCTGTCTCTGTCTCTCTATCTCTCTCTATATTTGTGTTTTCATAAACATTGGGACACTCTCATTTTCAGCATATGATGGTAGTCGTATGTTTACAACTCTTGTTATGTGTCATTCCCTATGCCAAATTTGCTTTTGTATTGTGGTCTAAGGCCAATGTACAGTAAAATTCTGAAGTCTGAAGTCTGAAGTCTCTTCCTCCCCCATCCCCCTCTCTCTCTCTCTCTCCCCCCCCCCTCTCTCTCTCTC
>CM060348.1:25611522-25614022 GCA_030674155.1 Stramonita haemastoma
TCAAAAATGGCTGCCCTCCAAATCAATTCATATAAGTGTGCAGAAAGAAGTAGAAAAAAAGAAAAACTACAATCCGGAGGTTATGTGATGCGATGGAAATTTGCTTGTGAAAGAGGGGTCATGGAGTATGTCTGCATACTAAGTGAAAACTTCTGGCACGAACAGTACACTATGTTGATGACGCAAACTTTTGATTACAGCACTCATCCAGTAAGTTTTATCGTTTTTTCTTTTGTTCTTTTTATGTATTCTTTTGTTTCGAGGATAATGGAATCTTGGAAACTTTATGTTTGTAGTCTTTAAGCTTTACAACTAAATTAGTATGCTGTCTTACCGTGATTGACGCTAAGTTGATTGTCAACAGTGGCAAAGACGTTGGAAATAAAAAATAAAAAATTATGCACAAGAAGAAATGGAGGGAACATTAAGAAAAACCAAAGAGTGACACACAGGCCAAAAAAACAGAGAGATAGAAAGACTGACAAAAAGAACGAGATACCAACGTGTGCATATATTCAGGTAAAATGATGCATCTCATATAGAACACAGATCGTTTAACATAATACCCCTTTCATCTTTTAATATATTGGCATTTTTACTGCCAAACTCCTAGATCTATCGTACTTTTTATAAAATGTTTTTCCTTTCGTTGTTTGTTGTTTATGTTTCAAACCATTACCCCTCCACGCACGCACACACACAGACACACGGACACACACACACACACACACACACACAACGCACGCACACACACAAACACACGCACACAACACACACACACACACACACAAACACACGCACACACACACACACACACACACACACACACTCACTTACACACACACACACACACACACACACACACACACACACACTCATACTCACACGCGTGCACGCGTATTTTATCCCAAAAATATCAACAGAAAGCAACAAAGCAGAATTACGCCCCCCCCCCCCCCCCCACCCCCACCAACCCAAAATAACGACAATTTCCAACTTTAAAAACAAGTGATGTTGCCTCTTTTTCTGTGACGTCTACATCCTGTTTCCACGGCGCTCATGTCAATCTCTCCCCCCCCCCCCCCCCCCCCCCCCCCCCCCCCCCCCCCCCCCCCCCCCCCCCAAAAGTCTTTCGTAGGAGACTATCAACCGAGGCCCCGTGTGTGAACGCACGCAGAACAACTTGAACACACGTTAAATCGTTCTACCTTTCGAAAGAGTAGGCCATTGTGTGCCAGTGGGAATGGATGGATGGCACAATTAACAAAACTGCATAGACACGAGGACTTGATGTTTAAAAAAAAGCAAATGAGTGCTTATTTCATTATCTTGAAAGTAAAAGAATAATAATAATAAAAAATAATAATAAACAGCGTCTGTTACTCCTACATCTGAGGTAATTGTGGAATACAGGCTAGCTCAGAATAGATCAGATATCTCCTTGTTTCGAAATATGATATGTATTATGCAGATTGTGTCTTGCGTAGATGCGTTTCGTCATATGCTGATTATTATTTGTTTTGTTGTTGTTGGTTTGTAACTTTATTTCGATGTTGTTACTTTCCGAATCAAGTGTCATGAAACTTTTACAGCTAAGGTGGATAGGTGGATTTCTTATAAACTGACACAGAGAGAGAGAGAGAGAGAGAGAGAGAGAGAGAGAGGAGAGAGAGAGGAGAGAGAGAGAGAGAGAGAGAGAGAGAGAGAGAGAGAGAGAGAGAGAGAGAGAGATTAGATTTAGATTTATTTTTTTATATCGAGGATAATGGAATAAGCACTCTTGTGCTTTTTTACATCCAGTCCCCGTGTGTATGCACTTTTTCAAATGTCATCTGTTCCCACCGGCACACGATGGCCTACTCTTACGAAAAGCGGAACAGGATTTAACGTGTGCGCAAGATGTTCTGCGTGCGTTCGCTCACGGGGCCTCGGTTTAAAGTCTCATCCGAGAAGGACGAGAGAGAGAGAGAGAGAGAGAGAGAGAGAGAGAGGAGAGAGAGAGAGAGAAGAGAGAGAGAGAGAGAGAGAGAGAGAGAAGAGAGAGAGACAGACAGAGACAGACAGACAGACAGACAGACAGACAGACAGACAGACAGACAGACAGACAGACAGACAGACAGGACAGAGACAGACAGACAGACAACAGACAACAGAGACAGACAGACAGACAACAGACATACAGAGACAGACAGACAGAACAGATAGACAGAAACAGACAGACAGACACAGAGACAGAAACAGACAGACAGACAGACAGAGACGACAGACACAGACAAATTGAAGCGTATGCCATAATATCAATTCACGAATCTGCACTAAAGACTGGTATCTGAAGAAGGAATTTAAGATTAATGAGAAGAAAACAAATGTATCATAGCCTTCTACTCCACAATAAACTACGTCTTTGTAGTATTTTTCTTTGTACTGAATTAAATTCACACAGACAGCCTAAGAGTGACTAATACTAGAACCTAGGACACCATCTTCAATAATTATATTA
>CM060348.1:25619022-25624022 GCA_030674155.1 Stramonita haemastoma
CTTTTATCCTTGATTTGTGGGGAGCTTTTGTGTCGTTGTTTGTTTGTGTAGCTGCTTTGGATGATTTTGAGTTTGGGTTGTTTTTTTTTATAACTGTCTTATCGGTTTTTTGTTTTATTTTAGGTCCTGTTTTACTACATTTTAATAGGTATTTTGGTTTGCGTACTGTTTTTATTATTTGTTTCTTTAGGTATTTTGATTTTGTGTACTGTTTTTTATACGTATCTTGGGTACTTTTTTTGGTTATACGAAATTCTTCATCTAATTTTCTTTGTTTTCTTCAGCTTTCATTGGCTTTATTTTAATTAGAAAAAGATGTATCATTTTTTTTCTTTGTACAGACGTTTTCCGTAAAATATTCGGTAATGGCTGCTGGTTACTGATTCAGCCCCTGAATGGGATAGCTTTTCTGGTACTGAATATAATCAAACCATTTTTCTGTAAAAATTGTTGGAAGTTTTGTAGAGTCATATCTGTTGGTATCTTTATTTTACATCGAAATGTTGAAGATGGGACCAGGGGGATTTGCAACCAGGGGGATTTGCAAAGCAGAGCATGACACACCTGCAGGAAGAACAGAAAAAACACAACTGCAGCACCAGAATTGCTCCTCAGCAAAAAAAGGCAAGCTATCGTTTCCGTCCATTTCACTATACAAACGTAAAAGGTAAAGGTGTTCCATAACCTATGTGGTCGTAGAGGAGCGAGGCGTCAGAGACTTCAGCTTCTCTAGAAGCCAGTATATTGAAGGCGGCGCCCATCTCCTCTCCCTTGCTGCTTTACCTTCAGTGACCCTAAAGAGGGCAGGTACCCATTTATAGCTTGGTGTAACTGGAGGGACTGTACTGAAGCTAAGACGCGCAAACGATCACACATCCAGCTTGTAACCACGCTCGACGCTGCGTAACCTTAGCTTGGAGAAAAGCGAGTGCTCTGACCATTGAGCTTTCTCGTCCTCACTTTCACTATAACTATTCATTTTCCAGGCTTTTTCCAAGCGAAATATATTCCAATTTTTAAAAGAAATCTGTGACTAAGTTATGCACCAGAAAAGACAAAAACCTCCATACTATCAAAGCACAAGTAAATGAAATCCCACCTACTAGATTTTTTTAGAGACAGTAGACACTTTTCTAACACACACTTTTTGTCCTCCCTTCCCTGTAAGGCACCAAAGGCTCAGACAGTGTTATCTCATAAACAGGAACGCCACTTCTCGTGTATGCAATAACGTTAAGCGAACCATGAAAGAACGGAAGTTTGAAGACAGGATGCCATCATAGTCCTGATCCTCTCTTTTGCAATCAACATGCTCTATTCATCTCTTCCACATAGAGGTTTTCTTTTTTTAATTGTATACCCCTTTATGCCACAGCAGGGAAGAGTGCGTCGCCACAAATGCAGCGCCGCCCTTTCTTTTTCCTGTTTGCAACTGTATTTGTTTCCTCCCTCCAAAGTGGTTTTTTTTCCAGAATTTTGTTAAAGAATAACCTTTTTGTTGCCGTGGGTTCTTTTATACGCTAGCGTAAATAATGATGTGTAACACACGGAACCTCGGTTTATCGTCTTAACCGAAAAACTAGAACCCAGACCACCACTCATGGTCTAATGGTTGGGGGAAAAGTTTCTCCCCAAACAGGATTCAAATCAACGCACACTCAGACACCCGGACATTTCGCTTTCTAGGAAGGTGTATTACCTCTAGACCACCGATCCACATACTATAAGATTCCAGTTTGAAAATAGCTAACAAACCCAGAAAGGAGAAAACAAACAAAGCCATTAAGATCTTTCCTGTGCTAGGGTTGTAGGTGTAATAGAATCCTACTCGCTGTCTCTTAAGAGTCCCTACACATCTTTTTTATGAAACATCCTGTTCTCCTGCAGTAAAACGGGTTCGAATCTCGTTCAAGAGGATTTTTTTCTGGAGTTTATTTTATTTATGTATTTAAAAAAAAATAGTGTATACCACTTTATGTCACAGCAGATTTCAGTGCATGAATTCGGGCTGCTCTCCTCGGGGAGAGCGCGTCGCCACTAGTGCAGCGCCTACCCATTATTTTTTTTCCCCCTCAGGGATGGTGTCTAAACACGACACCTGTGTGCATACTGGTTTAAAAAAAAAAAATGTTGTCATCCGCTCCTACCGGCACACGATGGCGTGCTCTTTCGGAAGGCGGAACGGGATTTTAACGTGTGCGCAAGATGTTCTGCGTGCGTTCGCACACGGGACCTCGGTTTATAGTCTCATCCGAATGACTTTGACATTCAGTTCGATTTTTTCGTCAAACTGGGAAGAAAAGGCGAGCTGGGTACGAACCCAGAAACTCGCGGTTTACATATTGGCAGGCGAACGTCTTAACCATCCTGCCACCGTCCTTCCTAACATCACTACCGAATCCACTCCGCCCTCCCCCCCCCCCCAAGAAGTTCTTCGGATGAGTCTATAAACTAAGGTCCAGTGTGCAAACGCACACAGAACACCTTGCACACACGTTAAATCCCGTACGGAAGAGAAGGCCATTGTGTGCCGGTGGAAATGGATTTTTTTTTTAAATGACAAAATTGCATACACATGGGGACTGGATGTGAAAAAGCAGATGAGTGTTTATATCATTATCCTCGCAATAAAACAATAGATAAATACATAAAAATAAAGAAATAAAAAAAGACATATGTAAATAAATAAATAAATGAATAAATAAATAAATAAATAAATGAATAAATAAATGCATCAATAAAAAATAACTAAATGAATAAATAAACAAACAAACAAAAAATCAATAACATAATTCCTTTTCTCTTGCAGTAAAGCACCAACGGTGAGTGTCAAAGTGTACACGAAAAAAAATCAACAAACCCCTCGGCTGTAAAAACCTGATGATTATAACACAAAAACAAACCTAAAAAAAAGGAGAAGAAAAAGAGATATTATACTCATATATCTTTTACCACACATGTGTATAGTGAGTGTTCTTGCTTTCATCACGTGAACTATAATTCTATTTTACAAGCCTATGACGCACTTAGACTGAGCAAGAGCAGACACCATAAAATAATTCCCCTCCTCTCTGCTATCTACACCACACACGATGGGATCCTAACTACCCTATGCAAAGTACCAACACCCATTTTCACCAACATATTCTCGTTCTCCTTTGCAGTAAAGCATTACCAGGGAGCAGACGGTTGTAAAAAGGTACTACCCGAAATTCAGTTCATGGGTCTTAGGGTTTTGGGGATGGCTTTTTTCCGAAGATTTTTTTTTTTTATATCGAGGATAACGGAATAAGCACTTATGTGCTTTTTTTTACATCCAGTCCTCGAGTGTATGCAATTTGGTAAATTTTGTCATCTGTTCCCACTGGCTCACAATGGCCTACTCTTCCGAAAAATGGAATGGGTTTTAGCGTGTGTGTTAGATGTTTTGCGTACTTTTGCAAATGGACCTCGGTATAAAGTCTCTTCTGAAGGATTTTTTTTGGGGGGTGAGGGAGGGGGAGAGGAGTGGAGTCGGCAATGATGTTAACTCCAGAGGAAGAATCCTCTTGAGCGAGATTCGAACTTGAGTTTAGGAGATCACGAGCGCATCACTCTAACCACAAGGCTATCCGGTCCTTCCTTGGTGGTTAGAGTGTTGTCTTAGCAATCTGACGAGTCAGGATCGAGCCGTGGTTCGAGTCCCCACCAAGACTCCTGATGACAGGGATTTTCCCTCAGGAGTTAACATCGGCACTGACTCCCTCCGCTGGGAGTCCTTTGAGTGAAATTATAAACCAAGGCCATGAGCTAAACAAAAACAAACAAACAAAAACCAATACGCGCAGAATATCTATCCCACACATTAAAACTCATTTTGCCTTTAAGAAGAATAGACTATTCATTGTTGACAAGTACGGGTGATTAAAACAATAATGTGTACACAAAACACGTGTACGCCTGATGTTGTGTTTAGACGTCCTCACCGAAGTTAGAATATAGCTGCCTAAGTTATGGGCAAAACACGGCCACAAAACACACACAAACCTTTCAGAAATGGGTACCCTGAGAGTTCTAACCAAGTTATGAAAAAGTTTATATTAAGAGGAAAATGTCCTAGACTCACACTGAAACACAGGTACTTGTGCTGATGAGTATGTGCTAAAATGTGTACTTTAAGTTTATCCACTGGACTGAAATATTGACAGCAAAACCATAACTCAGTCAGTAAAACACATGCAGTAGGCATCCATCTGTCTTGGAAGACTATGAAGTTGTTCTCTAAGCTCTAGATCGCAAAGCCTGGGTAAGTAAGCATGGAGGGCAAGCTGTTACCCATGCAGCAGACCCTTCCCCCTCTCCACGTCGCAGGAGTAGTCTATTGGAAAGGCAATCGCCGATACAAATGGTTCCAGTGCCGTTGCAGTAGCCACCAGAACGTTGCTATATAGGCCTACAGCCCTGAGCTGCCCTGGGGACTCCAACTTGCCGATTTTCCTTAGGGATGGTGTTTAAACACGCCACCTGTGTGCATGGTTTATCTAAATTTTATTTGTAGTTTTTGTTGTCATCTGTTCCTACCGGCACAAAATGGCCTGATTTTCCAAAAGGTGGAACGGGTTTTTAACGTGTGTGCAAGGTGTTCCGCGTGCGTTCACACACGGAGCCTCGGTTTATAGTCTCATCCGAAACACTTGACTGGAATTGATAAACATAACTTTGGCTCTCTGTTTTGTACTCAAACAAAATCCTCTCTAAAATCTACCCACTGATCACTTTTCTCTGAAAACAAAGCAAAACATAGTCAAAACATCGTCACCAGAGTCTATTTTCAACGCATTAATTTTTATATCATCTCTTTTTTCATCTACAGTAGGTCAGGGAAGATCAATGAAAAAAAAAGAGAAATGTATTATTGTTTTTCTCCTTGAAAATAAACATGCCTTGGTTGTGTGCTTCCATCACGTGAAAACAATAATCATTCTATTTTAGAAGCCAATGACAGAGAACTAGACAGGAGA
>CM060348.1:25645395-25650395 GCA_030674155.1 Stramonita haemastoma
CAAGCTTAACCTTTTCTCCAAAAAAATGTCCACATTTTACTCAGGATGTGCCCATTACTATTGGTTTTCAATGCAGATAAAAAGAAATACAATAATGAAAAACAAAGAATACACTAAAAGAGACCAAAAAAAGAGATAACCGGGTTTGTCATTTTGCGTGAGCAAAATAGAAAAGAATCATCGAAGTTTAAAAAAAAACAACTTGAAATGTTATTCAAGCATATAATGAAATCTGTACACGGCAAAAAAAAAAAAAAAAAAAGGTGTGGAAAAGATTTCTAACTGCAAGCAGAGCATGAAGAATTGAAAGATAAAAACAGGTGAGTGTTTTCAATACGTATGTGGGTTTTTTTTTCTGTATTGGAGAAGAAAGTTGTTTTTACCATTAAGTAGATATGGAGACACGACAGCTAAAAAGTGGCTTCTCCAAATAGCTAAAAAAAAAAGCCTTGGTTTGGGGGTTTAAACCACCATAGCAAATGGTAGGGGACGGGATAGTTTAGTGGTCAGAGCCCTCGCTTTACCCCTAGACATGGTTAAGCAGCATCGAGCGTGGTTACCATTTAAATGGGTGAATATTTTGTGCGCCTTGGCTTCAGTAGAGTCCCCCCAGTTCACCCAGCTGTATATGGGTGCCTGTCCTCTTTAGGGTCAGGGAAGGTAAAACATCGAGGGAGAGGAGATGGGCGCCGGCCTCAATATGCTAGCCCCTAGAGAAGGTGAGGTCTCTGATGCCTCGCTCCCTTATGACCACATAGGTTATGGGAACACCTTTACCGTTTTTAGTAACTTTTAGAATTCGTTTTCAATTTTGTAGAGGGGTTTCTATAAGGTTTAGTTGGCTTACGTTTATTTTAAATGTTACGTGTATTGTTTTGCTTTTTGATTTGTATTTTACTTTTCAGTAGCCATTGTTATGAAAGGGCTCAAGTGAATTCCCTTATTGACTTTTTTGTAACCCCCCCCCCCCCCCCTTTATTACCATGTCCAAATTTTACACACGGCTGGGTCATTTTCTTTTAAACTGTTGACGAATTTAAAGAAAAAAATAAAGATATATGACTGTCATCTACGTCAGTGTTTAGTGCTTTATAACAATACAAAAGGCATTCACATGAAGATTGTCAAATGCAGCTAAAAAGAACCCCATACCTTGTGGATTGCAAGACTAGCATGGCATTCCTACCTTTACCTGTCTTTATTCTTTCTTTCTTTATTTATTTTTGTATCGATAGTAATGGAATAAGCATTTATGTGCTCTTTTACATCGAGTCCCCGTGTGAATGTAATTTTTTTTTAATGTTGTCATCTATTCTGTTCCCACCGGCACACGATGGCTAACTCTTTCAAAAAGTATAACACGTTTTAACGCGTACGCAAGATGTTCTGAGTGTGTTCGCAAGCGAAGCCTCGGTTTATATTCTCAACAGAAGGACTTTTGGGGAGAATGGAGTCTGCACTGATGGGAAAACTCCCCTTGAACGGGAATCGAACCCGAGTCGTCAGAATGCAAGTGCAATGTTCTAACCACTAGGCTATCCCGTCCCTCTATAGTCTAGTAAACCTTTGAGATACCACTGACAATTTTGAAACCAGCTTCCTCCACTTCTCAAGGAAAAGGGTGTGTGGTATTGATTACATAAACAAATCTGCATGCTGTGATACTTTTTGGAAACTAAAATGGAAAATAAATAAAGGAAACCTGAAAGAGAAGTTGCCTCGGAGGAAAAATGAAAGAAATAATATGCTTAACACTTTAATAAGACAGTACTTAAAGGGGAACGCAGTTCAGATGAAAGGAATATTCAGGAAGCCCCCTACCACCAAAAAAAACAAAAAAGCAACAACAACCAAAAAACAAAAAACAAAAACAACAAAAAAAACAACAAAAAACCTCACTAACCAATCCCATCAAAAAACCAACAACAACAACAAAAACCCCCAAGACATAATTTCAGAGTATCACAAGAAATCTACAACTCAGAAATGCTCGTGCAGAAAAAAATGCAGAAAAGGGGCGTAACTGGTGCTATATTTTCTCCTTTATTTCTCTACACGGAGCACACACAAAAAAACAAAACAAAAATCAAACAAAAATCAACGAAAGTTTCACGTACGTGCTATTAACTGCGCAGACAAAACGTAAAGAAAAAAACAGGGGGGAAAGGTCAAAATTGTACACGGTGCTAAATAGATAATTGCAGAAAAGAAGAAAATAGATGAAACAGGTAATGAATCCTCTTAAAAGTAGACCAAAGGAATGATATATTTTATAGATAAGTTTCTTATAAGTTGCACTTTTGACTGCCTTGCAAAGAGTAAGAAAAATAAGGAGGGGGGGAGAGTGAAAGAGAAAGAGAGAGAGAGAGAGAGAGAGAGAGAGAGAGAGAGAGAGAGAGAGAGAGAGAGAGAGAGAAGAGAGAGAGACAGACAGACAGACAGACAGACAGACAGACAGACAGACAGACAGACAGACAGACAGACAGACAGACAGACAGAGACAGAGACAGAGACAGAGAGAGACAGAGACAGAGACAAACAGAGAGACAGACAAAGATACAGACAGATAGAGAGGCATAAAGACAGAGACAGAGAAAGAGACAGAGACAGTAAAAGAGAGAGAGGGGGGGGAAAGAGATAAAGAGACAGAAGACATAGAAACGGTGAAGCTTAGAGAGAGAGAGAGAGAGAGAGAGAGAGAGAGAGAGAGAGAGAGAGAGAGAGAGAGAGAGAGAGAGAGAGAGAGAGAGAGAACGATAGAGATATAGATATATATAGATATGTAGATATAGATATAGATATATATAAACAGATATATATATATATATATATAGTATATGTATATATAATATATATATATATATATATATATATATATATATATATATATATATATATATATATATATATAAACACAAAAACACAGAGACAGAGAAGAAATTGACAGAAACTAAAGAAAAACAAGAACATATTTTTTTTTTTTTTAAAGTCATACAATTGAGGTGCCAGACATAAAGAACAATGGCTCAGGATACCGGAACAAACAGACCAACAGACAGAGAAATCATGCAAACAGAAAGACAGACGGACAAATCATACAGACAGACAGAGAGACAGACAGACAAACAAAAAGACATACAAACAGATGCACAGACAGACAGACAAAACATGCAGACATACAGACAGAAAAACAGGCAGACAGCCAGCCAGCCAGACAAGCAAAACAGACAAACTGACACAAATCAGACAGACATAAGACAGACAAACAGAACACAAAACCTGACTCAGAGAAATCACCAATGGACCTTATCCATCCCAAGACCCCTAGTTGCTGAGCTGACGAATCAACAGCAGAGACGATTAGCTAATTAATGGCGCGAATGAAAGGCGGCTTGGTCTTTCTGTAAAGGTAAAGGTAAAAGTGTTTCCTATAACCTGCGTGGTCGTGAGGGAGCGAGAAGCGAGGCGTCAGAGACCTCAGCTTCTCCAGGGACCAGCATATTGAGGGTGGTGGCGCCCATCTCCTCTCCCTCGCCGCTTTACCTTCCCTGACCCTGAAGAGGGCAGGTACACAATTTACAGCTTGGTGAACTGGGGGAACCGTACTGAAGCCAAGGCGCGCAAACGGTCACGCATCCAACTGGTAACCATGCTCGACGCTGTTTAGCATTGACTGGGGCAAAGCGAGTGATCTGACCACTGAGCTGTCCCGTCACAGATCGTTCTATGCACTGACAAAATACGGATGTGCAGGCAATGGAAAAGGCGTGTTTATAGTACACCCATATTCTACAATCGAACGGTATAGCCAGACACTTACCTCCAAAAACGTGCATTGTGAGCGCGAGTAACAGGTGCTTGGCAATGCTTTATTTTATTATTTTTTTAAAAATTCATTTATCGATTTATTATTTATTTATTTATTTATTCATGTATGTATGTATGTATGTATGTATGTATGTATGTATGTATGTATGTATGTATGTATGTATGTATGTATGTATGTATGTATGTATGTATTTATTTATCTATTTATTTATCTATTTATTTCTTTATCTATTTATTTATCTATTTATTATTTTATACCGGGGATAATGGAATAATGACTCATGTGCTTTTTTACATCCAGTCCCCGGTTGTATGCAGTTTTACAATTTAATGTCACCTGTTCCTATCGGCACCGTTCCATCGTTCATGCATCGAGCATGCAAGGACACAAAACACACGTAAAATACAGGCAAAGGTATGCATATAGAAATAAGATAGCAGACACACACACACACACACACACACACACACACACACACACACACACACACACACACACACACACACTCACACACACACACACACACACCTACGCACGCACGCACGCACGCACGCACGCACGCACGCACGCACACACACACACACACAGGTTTTCTTTCACAAGACTTTACAAACACACCCCTTTCCACCACCACTTTCGTTCTGCTCTCCATCACTTATCTCCCTTTTTTTTCTTCATTTTTTTTCTTCAATCAATCCTTTTAACAGCATTGACACCACAGCACAGCAGGTGTCCATCAACATTCATTTTCAGTGCAAATACAAAAAAAAACCCACCTCCGAACAGATATCCCCAAAAGATATCCAGGTTACACGCAAAATTTGAAATAATCCAGGAGTTAAAAACTGGGAATGTGTTCATGCATCTAATGAAAATCTACACAAGAAAAAAGAAAGTTACAAAAAGATTTCTAACACAAGCAAGGGCATGTCTAAATGAAAGATAAAGAAAAAAAAAAGACAGAAATGTTTTTTCAAGAGGGTGGATTTTTTGGGGTTTGGAGAAATGGACAAGAAAATCCTTTTTAACTTCGTCAAGATTTCAACACGAGCTTTGTGAGGAAGACAGTATAATATCTTTACGTTTTCGTTCTGAAATCTTGCTTCAAAAGTTCAAACCTCTAGACAGAAACATAGATGTTGGGTTGGTTTTTATTTTTAGTATTGGTATG
>CM060348.1:25662895-25665395 GCA_030674155.1 Stramonita haemastoma
TATAACCTTTGTAAGTGTGCGCGCACAGGCATATGTATGAGCGTGTGTGTGTGTGTGTGTGTGTGTGTGTGTGTGTGCACATTTGCGCGTGCGCGCGCGCGCGCGCGCGCGCGCGTGTGTGTGTGTGTGTGTGTGTGTGTGTGTGTGTGTGTGTGTGTGTGTGTGTTGTGTGTGTGTGTGTGTGTGTGTGTGTGTGTGTGTGCGTGCATTCGAATTTGCTAAAATTATTGTTATTCATTGCTTGTGTCTTGTACAGGTTGAATGCAAACGCTTTAATTTGTTTATTTGTTTTGCAAGATATAGCGCTATATAAATTCCATGTATTATTATTATTATTATTATTATTATTATTATTATTATTATTATTATTATTATTATTATTATTATTATTATTATTATATTTATTATTATAATTATAGAGAGAGACAGACAGACAGAGACAGAGAGAGAGGGGGAGACAGAGAGAGACTGAGAGAGAGAGAGAGAGAGAGAGAGAGAGAGAGAGAGAGAGAGAGAGAGAGAGAGAGAGAGAGAGAGAGAGAGAGAGAGAGGAGAGAGAGAGGAGCAGACAGACAGACAGACAGACAGACAGACAGACAGACAGACAGACAGACAGACAGACAGACAGGACAGACAGACAGACAGACAGACAGACTGACAGACAGACAGACAGAGAGAGAGAGAGAGAGGGGAGAGAGGGAGACAGAGAGAGACAGAGAGAGACTGATAGAGACAGAGAGAGAGAGAGAGAGAGAGAGAGAGACAGACAGACAGACAGACAGACAGACAGACAGACAGACAGACAGACAGACAGACAGACAGACAGACAGACAGACAGACAGACAGACAGAGACAGAGAGAGACAGTGAGATTTTCACAATATGCTTTCTTCTTCTTCTTCTTCTTCTTCTTCTTCTTCTTCTTCTTCTTCTTCTTCTTCTTCTTCTTCTTCTTCTTCTTCTTCTTCTTCTTCTTCGTCTTTTTTTTCTAATACCCTTTGCCTTACGGGTTCTACCACTTCTCCCGCCCCCTACCTTCTCTCTACTGCTGACTCTGACTACCTGCCTACTAAAGATTGTCACACTGGCATCACACAAATGGAAGCATCCGTCTGCTTTGGGGCCATAGGGGAAGCGGATCTGAGATGACTGATGTAAGACACAGCGTTAGAGTGTTGTGTGGTGGGGGGGGGGGGGGGGGGAGGGGGGGGGGCGGGATTACCAACGTCATTTTCATCGACATCAGGCATTAGGTTATGCTGCTAAGTCTGGGTGAATGGCCTGATCAGAGAGAAAGATAGGGAGAGATGGATTGAGGGAGGGAATGAGAGTGGGAGAGAGGGAGGAGAGAGGAGAGGGGGGGAAGGAGGAGAGGGAGGGGGAGAGAGGGAGAGGAAGAGGGAGGGATGGAAGCTGAGGGAGGGAAGGAGAGACAGAGAGATTTTTATCATATATATATATATATATATATATATATAATTTTTTTTTTATATAATTATATATATATATAAATATATATATATATATATATATGCCAAGAGAGAGTGATATATTATATTATATATATATCTATATATCTCTATCTATATATATATATTTTATATATATATATATATATATACACATATATATATGACAGGAGAGAGCAATACATATATATATATTTATATATTATATACATATATAATATATATATATATATATATATATATATATATACATATATTATATATATACATATATATATATATATATATATATATATATATATATATATATATTATATATATATTATAGGTATTTCATATATATAGATAAAGATATATTTGTGTGTATGTGTGTAAAAACGTAACACAAACGTAACATATCTGATGAAATGATTTTTTTTTTAATCGCTAACTAAAGGATAAAAAAAAATGGACGTAGTATCAAATAAACAAATTTCGTCACTCACAAAAAAAAAATCAAACGTATCATCCGTACACAAAATGTCACACCCGAAAACGAAAACTGCAAACTTCACCATATAGGCCATTCACAACTTGCCATGGACATAAAATGAATCCCTATCCCTACCCCCACTCCTCAACCCCCTCACCCCCTCTCCACGGCTTAGCTGACGTCATATCACGTGACAGATGACGCTATCTGCCTTCCAATCATCTGTCGAGAAGGCTAGTCCCACCAATGGCGGCAACTAATCCACTCATCCCTTTCTTCCTTTTCCTGTCTCTCTTCCTGTCTCTCTCGGACTGTCTGTCTCTCTTTGTCTGTCTGTTTGTGTGTCTCTTTGCCTGTCTCTCCCTGTTTTTTTTTTTACTGTCTCTTTGTTTCTGTCTCTGTGTGTTTCAGTTTGGCCTGTGTTTGTTTTGTCTGGCTGTGTGTCTGTTTGTCTGTGTGTGTTCTCTACATCTGTCTGTCTATCTGTCTAACTGTCTGTCTGTCTGTCTATTTATCTATTTATCTGTCTATCTATCTATCTATCCATCTATCTATCTATT
>CM060348.1:25689162-25691662 GCA_030674155.1 Stramonita haemastoma
CAACAGTTCAATATTTGTTTCTTTAAACAAACGGTTCAATTGTTTTAAGCATTTTAATGCTTAATTCTTGAACGAATGGTGCAATAGTTTAAGCATTTTAATGTCTGTTTCTTTAAAGAAGAGTGCAATAGTTTGATTACCTCAATGTTTGTTATTTATCAATCGGTTCAATCATGTCCTCACTTTAATTAGCAAAGGTGCAATCAATTTAGCGCTTCAATGTTTGCTTCTTTAAGCAAATACTTCAACAAGTTGAGCAAGTCAATGAGGTGTTTTTTTAGCGTAGTGTGCAGTAGTTTAAATATTTCAATATTTGTTTCTTTAGCAAAAGGTTTAATGGTTTACACACTTCTCTGTTGCTTAGTTATTTGTAAAAGAAAAAAAAAAAGGGGGGGGGGGGGGCACAGAAGTTTGATCATTTTAATGTTTATATTTTTTGCATCGAGCGTGGATACCAATTGGATGGGTGTAACCGTTCGCGCGGCTTGGCTTCAGTATAGTCCCCCCCCCCCCCCCCCTCCCCGTCCAGTTCACCCAGCTGTAAATGGGTACCTGCCATCTTTAGGGTCAGGAAGGTAAAGCAGCTAGGGAGAGGAGATAGGCGTCGCCCTCAATATGGTGGCCCCTATTGAAGCTGAGATCTCTGATGCCTCGCTGCCCTACGACCGCCTAGGTTATGGAACACCTTTACCTTACCTTTTTACCTTGTATTTTTTAAGCAACGAGAGGGCATGATTTGCAGCAATTCCGCGTTTGTTTCTTTAGAAAAAAAGGGAGCAATAAGTTGGGCATTTAAATGTTTTTCTTAAGCAAAACTTGAAAGGGTTTGACCATTTCAATTTGTGTTTCTCTGGAAAAAGGCCAGTCTAGATCAAGCACTAATGTGTGAGTATCTCTAGCAAATGCAAAGGATGTGACAGTTTCAGCAATTCTGTTGTTGTTTTTTACGCTGTTTAGGAAAGAGAACACGGTTTTAAGCATTGATGTTTGTAATGCCGCTTGCTAACGTTCTGTCCATTTACATGCAATTTTTTTTTCGTCCATTCTCAATCTATTTGTGTGTGTGTGTGTGTGTGTGTGTGTGTGTGTGTGTGTGTGTGTGTGTGTGTGTGTGTGTGTGTGTGTGTGTGTGTGTGTGTGTGTGTGTGTGTGTGTGTGTATGTCTGTCTGTCTGTGTCTGTGTCTGTGTCTGTGTCTGTGTGTCTGTGTGTCTGTGTGAGTCTGTGTCTGTGTCTGTGTCTGTGTGTCTGTGTGTCTGTGTGTCTGTGTGTCTGTGTGTGTTTGTGTGTGTGTGAGTGAGTGTGTGTTGTGTGTGTGTGTGTGTGTGTGTGTGTGTGTGTGTGTGTGTCTGTCTGTCTGTCTGTCTGTCTGTCTGTCTGTCTGTCTGCCTTTCTCTCTATATCTGTCTCTGTCTCTCTCCATCTCCCTCTCATTCTCTCTCTCTTCATCTCTCTTTCTCTCTCTCTCTCTCTCTCTCTCTCTCTCTCTCTCTCTCTCTCTCTCTCTCTCTCTCTCTCTCTCTCTCTCTCTCTCTCTCTCTCTCTCTCTCTCTTCTCTCTCTCTCTCTCTCTCTCTCTGTGATGTCCACTCTATTTGATCACAGTCATGGAGATTGCCATCTCTCACGTTTCATTGGCGTTTCTCCTGGGTTTCTGTTTAACCACCTGTGTGTTTGTAGGCGTTTAAAGCGGGGTTTTGTGCGTGTGTGTGTGTGGCGTCTGCGCGTTTGTGTGCGTGTGTGTGTGTGTGGTGTGGTGTGTGTGTGTGTGTGTGTGTGTGTTGTGTGTTGTGTGTGTGTGTGTGTGTGTGTCAGTGTGTGTGGTGTGTGTGTGGTGTGGGAGAGAGACTTTGTGTGTGTGTGTTTATGTGTGCGTGTGTGTGTGTGTGTGTGTGTGTGTGTGTGTGTGGTGTGTGTGTGTGTGTGTGTGTGTGTGTGTGTGTGTGTGTGTGTGTGTGAATTTGTGTGTGTGTGTGTGTGTGTGTGTGTGTGTGTGTGTGTGTGTGTGTGTGTGTGTTGTGTGTGTGTGTCTGCGTTTGTGTTGGGGGGGAGGGCAGTTGTGTGCTTGTGTTTGTGTTTGTGTTTTTAGTGGGTGTTTGAGTGGGGGGAGGGCAGTTGTGTGCTTGTGTTTGTGTTTGTGTTTTTAGTGAGTGTTTGTGTTTGTGCTTGTGCGCGTGTGTGTGTGCTGTGCGCGCGCACGTGCGCGCACGTGTGTGTTTGCTAGTGTGCGTGTTTGAAGGGAGATTTGAGTGGTGTGTGTGTGTGTGTGTGTGTGTGTGTGTGTGTGTGTGTGTGTGTGTGTGTGTGTGTGTGTGTGTGTGTGTGTGTGTGTGTGTGTGTGTGTGTGTGTGTGTGTGTGTGTGTGGTTGTGTGGCTGTGTGCGTGCGTGCTTGCACGAGGTGCGTGCTTGCACGAGCATGCCTGAACGTGTTATTCTGTATTCTAGCGTTTCATTGATGATGTTTTGCCTTTTTGTTTTGTCATATTAAAAATAACTTTGCC
>CM060348.1:25714162-25716662 GCA_030674155.1 Stramonita haemastoma
GTAAGCCCAGAGTTCTACCCGAGGAAGAACAACAATAACAAGCTCGCTTCCCTTACAGATCTTTTGGTTAATGTTGTTGTTGTTGTTGTTGTTGTTGTTGTTGTTGTTGTTGTTGTGCGTTCTCCAGCTTAATTAACACTCTGGGGGTCACCCAGAATGTGCACCTTGACTCACTCACTTATCCCACCTGGGAATCACTGTGAGATTGAAACTGCACGCTGAATGATAAGTTTTTGTGTATTTTGCCATATAGGCAGCCATATTCCGACTTAAAAGGATTATTTTTCCTTTAAAGGAGAGTGCAGGTTGTTTATGTTAAGAGCTTTGTCATGGCTGAAGGCAATCTCAACACAACATTTTACAACATGACAACATTTTAGTGTAGACCTTATAAATAATATATTTTTTATTATTATTTATTTCATTATATAGTGTAGACCTTGGCAATGAGCTGATATCAAAAGTCACAGACACAGCTTTTGGCCTGGGCCAATGGTTTGGTTGAAAATGAGTTGGAATTCTACGTGCCTGTGCATAGATAATATCGTGCGTTGACCTGAATAACTTGGAATATTGTTTGCAAAAACGCAGAAGAACTTTGGCCAACTGTATGAGTAGCAGCAGCATCTCTGTACGAAACGCCAAGGAGTTTGCGAAAGCATCTAATCTCCATTGCCTGTATCCTTCTTTCAATGTCTGCAAAGACCACATCACTAATGAAGAAGTGAAAACCAGAATAAAGAATGCCATCGGTCCATATGAAGAACTCCTAACTACAGTTTAAAAACAACAACAAAACCGCAAGCTAAAGTGGTATGGGCACGTCACACGATCATCTGTACTAGCCAAGACTGTCTTACAGGGAACAGTAAGGGGAGGGAGACGAAGAGACAGACAGAGAGAACGATGGGAAGACAACATCAGAGAGTGGACAGGCCTTCGTTGGAACAACTATTACGGAGGGCGGAGGACCGTGGGGAGTGGAGGGAAGCTGGTTGCAAAATCTTCAGTTGTGCCCCCACGGTCCACGGGACTACGGGACAGGTGAAGGTGAGTGAGTAGCAGTAATGCCCATCACAACATAATGAACAGGGGGAGAGGGTGAAGAGGCTCGACAATCATATCACAATGAATACTGCTAGAACCGAGGCCCCGTGTGCGAACACACGCAGAACATCTTGTGCATACATCAAAGACCCGTTCCATCTTTCGGAAGAGCAGATCATTGTGTGCCGGTAGGAGCCAATGACAATATTAAAAATAAAAAAACGCATGCACACAGGTGTCGTGTTTAGACACCATCCCTGAGGAAAATCGGGGAGTTGGAGTCCCCAGGGCTGTATTCTAATATGGCAACGTTCTGGCAGCTCCTGCGACGTTACTGGAACCATTGGTATCGGCGATTGCCGTTCCAATGGACCATTCCAGTGACGTGGAGGGGGGCGGGGAGGTCTGCTGCATGGGTAACAGCTTGGCCTCTATACTTACTTTCCCAGGCTTTGTGCTCTAGAGCCTAGGGCGCAACTCAATAGTCTTCCGAGACTGAGAGATGTCTACTGCTTGAAGATCATTGTTATTAGTGTTGGTTGTGTTGTTGTTTTTAGTCTTGTTGCTTTGTCTTTTGTTTTTCTTTCTGTCTGACTTTCATGCTTTCTGTATTTTGTTTGTTTGTTCGTGTTTATTCCCTCTTTCTCATTTTCCTTCCTCTGTTGTTTCTTTCGTTTGTTTTGATGAAATAATTTCTGTTATTCATTTTAAAAAATCTCTTATTGTTTCAATTTCCTTTTTTTCTTTTTCTTTTTCTTTTTCGGCATATCTGTCTGTTTGGGCTTTATATGACTGTCTTCTCTTATTGTTTTTGTTGTTTTCTTATTATCAGTTTTGATCAGGGTTTTTTTTAAATATTCTTTTCGTTCTTTATTCTGCCTTGCTGTTTTCCTTCTCTTCCCATCTTTTTTTTTTTTGGTTTTCAATTTCAATCTCTTATCACAAACTTCATGCTGTAAGTGGCTCCTGGATTTTCAAGAATGATTACGCTAAGTGCTCTTAAGGACGTTTTTCTCTTTTTTTTCTTTTTTATAATCCAGTTTTCTTTCTGTTTCAAAATTCACTGGCAGAAGCAAAATCAAGTAATTGATCTTGGGAGAAGATGTAGTTATTTGAGTTAAAATAATATATGTCTATTCTTTGATTCTTTGTTTGTTTGTTTGTTTGTTTGTTTGTTTGTACTTTGGTGTCTCTGGTTTCGTTTCATCATTATGTCTTCTTGCGTTTCTCAGTGCTATTTCAATTTCTTCTTCTTTCTTTCTTTCATATTATTACGTTTTTTTCATTATTCGTTTTTGCCACATTTTCTTCTGTTAGATTTTTCTTTTTTTTTTCTTTTCTGTGTGTGTGCCTGTTCATCTATAATTGTCTTCTCTGTTTACAGTTAATCTTTTCTGTCTTTTAGCTGATGGTTTTTTAAAACTCTCTTTGTATTTGTTCTTTATTTAATTGC
>CM060348.1:25721662-25726662 GCA_030674155.1 Stramonita haemastoma
GGTCAACACTGTGGGAACACAAGCATCATTTGATGATCATTTCCAACTTTCTCGTGAAAACCTGGTATTGCTCTATGTCCCCAATCCCCAAAACAAGTTCATAGTGTGCATTTTTTTCATGCTTTGAAAGTTTCTTTGAGAATCAACACAAGCTTTTGTTGTTTTCCCACTGGTTTTCTATAGAAGATACTACATGACACGCAAGCTAGCACAGGAGTGTAGCCTTTAGAGGGTTTTATTGATCTATTTACTGTTTGATTGATTTTTTCATATCGAGGATAATGGATAAACATCCACGTGCTGTTTACATCCAGTCCCTGTGTATATACAGTTTCGTAAATCTTGTCATCTGTTCCCACTGGTACACAATAGCCTACACTTACGAAAAACGGAGCAGAGTTTAACGTGTGCGCAAAATGTCCTGCGTGCGTTTGCACACGCGGCCTCGATTTATACTCTCATCCAAATGACTTTTTTTTGGGGGGAGAGTGTGGAATCAACACTGATGTTAACTCCAGGAGAAAAAAAATCCCCTCGAATAGGAATTAAACCGGGCTCGTCAAATTGCTAGGGCAATGTTCTGACCACTGGGCAGGCTTTTCTCGTCCCCAGAGGGTAAAGAAAGGAAGAAAAGGAGGGGGGAACTCAGGGGAGAGGGGGAAGGGAGGGGGTGACATTAGGTGCTGTGCCCCTGATCAGACTGCCTTGCTTCGTGTGACAGCCGGAACCCAGAACCAAAGCTGACGAGCTCTTCAAAAAAAAGAGACGTAACTGTCCCTCACTGTCCCCATTAACACTGACAGACCAGTAACACATTTCTGTTTTTCGTTTTGTTTTAAAAGGTGGGTGGTGGTGGTGGTGGTGGTGGTGGTGGTGGGGGTGGTGGTGGTGGTGGTGGGGGTGGTGGTGGTGGTGGTGGTGGTGGTGGTGGTAGTGGTGGTGGTTGGGGGGAGGGGGAAGGTCAGAGAGAGTAGGGGTAGCAAAGGAGTTACAGCAGCTGCACTCATGACCTGGCATGACCGGTAGTTTGAGGCCAACTGAACGTTTCAATGCCGAACATCTTTCGCACACGTTAAAACTCGTTTCATTTTTTTTCGGAAGAGTAGACCATTGTGCGCTGGTCGGAACGGATGACAGCATTGACAGAATTGAATACACATGAGGACTGGATGCAAAGGAAAGCACATTAGGGCTGATTTCTCTATCCACGAAATGAAAGATTAAAAAAATATATATATTCCTAACATGTCAGATTGAAAGCATCTCTTAATTTATCTCTGGGCCTAGGGCAAATTTCAGCTCTGGTTTTGTGTGGCTATTTTGAAATAACTGTACACGAAAGAAAGATACACGGAAATAGTGATGAGATGCTTTCGCAACCGTCTTGGTTTCTTACACAGAGATTGCGTAACTAACGAGAAAGTGAAGCTAAGGAATCATTAAAACAGATGAACATAAAGAAACAAAGAAGCAAACCAACAAGCCAACAAAAAAAATTACGGTAGCAAACAAATCAATAAATTACATAAACAAACGTTCACTAATAAAAGGGAACCGTACAAAAACAACAAATAGATAAACGCCATCAACAACATTACGTGACCATCCTCCAACTTCACCAAAATTGCCATTAATTCACAACGTCAAGATATCAACTAACATAAATGAAGTTAGATAACAACAACAACAACAACAACAACAACAACAACAAAAATACCACAGCATTCACACAACTATTCCTTCACTAAACCTACAACTAACAAAAATGAAGTTAGATAACAACAACAACAAGAAAAATACAGCTGCATACACACAACCATTCAATAACTTAGCTTACAACTAACAAAACTGAAGTTAGATAACAACAACAACAACAACAACAACAACAACAATAACAAAAATACCACAGCAAAGCACCCAACCATTCAATCACACAAACTTACCGGATAAATAATAGTCATACGCCAACGTCATGAGCCCAGAATCCGGATATCCGGTTATTCTGACCTTCACCGTCTTGTGGTGAACCGAGGAAGTCAACGGTTTACCGTGGAATTACATGACGAATCTCTTTAACCAGTACCAAGTCTGAGTTACATCCACACAAACGCTGATTGTGACAGCTCAAAAATATGTCTCGATTTGGCTGAAGCCTTGGTTTTAGGAAAGACTATATCAGGGCTTGCATTGATGCACCCTTTGATGTTTTAAGATTCGGTTTCAAAACAGTACGACAAACTTGTCTTGAAACTTAAAGCTCATTCTGATGTACGATACTGTTGATCTTGCCTGGATTCGAACCTGAAATCTGTAACGAAATATTTTTGTTCTCCTCTCTACACAAGCGCTGATTTTGAGATGCGGTACGTTCGTCTTGCCAACAGGCGTTGACTCTAAGGACCAGTATAACTATATCATGTGACGCTTAGAAACTAGCAGTGACTCTAACCACCGTATAATCTTATTCGTCCATGTCTGGAATTGTGTTATGTCTTACGAATAGTGTGTTTGTGTCGCCTGAAAACATGTTTTGGTTCTCTGAGAAAGGATTTAAGTGTACAACTGTGAGAAAAGTACTGATTCTGATGAGCTTATACTTATACTTGATACTTTTGTTTCTGCCAGACAAGCACTGAGTTTGAAGAACAATATATCACATGATCTTAGAAACAAGTATTAAATTAAAAAAAGAGTTGTGGGTTCTTTTTAATCACTGATTTTCAGAAACAAAAATAAAGTTGTGCTTATTTTTTAAACCAAGCCCTTGTTCCATAAAAATGGTATCCTAAACTTGCCCAGCCTGATAAGAATGTTAAAAAAAAATTCCAAAATGTTTTTTCACAACTTTTTTTTGCTTGTCAAATCCAAAATAACACAAGACGTTTCATTGACTCACATACCTTTTATTTAAAAAAAAAAGTTCTAGATCATTATTTTTCTGTCTGTACAAATAAGTGGCCTGTGTCTTTCAAATTGGCTTGTTAGTCAGAATAAAAGGGAGAAAGAATGATCTGTGTTGAGAATCAATATTCTTGTCTCTTCACAATATGGGTCACAAGAGGATGATTCCTGGGCATGGTCTCTCTCTTTCCCTCCCTCGCTGTACGTGCACTCTTTAAAGGCATTAGGTAATCTTGCGTTCTTGTCTGGAATCTGAAACAACAACAAAAATAAAAAACCTAAACAGATTTTGAGTCAGATTACACAACGCAATCTGTACAAAAAAAATTATCTTGTATTTTTTTGGAGAAAGGAGAAAACATTACAAAGATGAAGTAGAGGAAGAAAATGAAGAAGAAGAAGAAGAAGAAGAAGAAGAAGAAGAAGAAGAAGAAGAAGAAGAAGAAGAAGAAGAAGAAGAGAGAAGAAGAAGAAGAAGAAGAAGAAGAAGAAGAACAACAACAACAACAACAACAACAACAACAACAACAACAACAACAACAACAACAGCAAGAACAGCAAGAACAGCAAGAACAGCAGGAACAAGAACACCACACCACACCACACCACACCATACCACACCACACCACCCACACTACACTACACCACACCACACCACATCACATACACACACACATACACACGCACGTACACACACACAACATAACACAACACTTACACACACACACACACACACACACACACACACACACACACACACACACACACACACACACACACACACACACACACACACACACACACACACACACTTCCACAAATCCACAACTTCAAACCATCACCACCAACCACAACAATCAACAACAGCATCGAAAAAAAGGAAAGAAAATCCAACACACACAAAAAAGCAATAAAGTAGAATGTGCTTTAGATGGATGAAACAGATGAACGGTCTTAAAGAAGAATTAAAGGAAAGATATACCAGAGAATAGCGGACATAAAAGCAATGGCATTCCAGAGAGTGAGATGAGAGAGAATAAAGAGAGAGAGAGAAGAGAGAGAGAGAGACAGATGAGAGAGACAGAGAGAGAGAACAGAGAGAGAGAGAGAGAGAACAGACAGAGAGAGAGAAGAGACAGAGAGAGAGAGAGAGACAGAGAGACAGAGAGAGAGAGAGAGAGAGAGAGGAGAGAGACAGAGAGACAGAGAGACAGAGAGAGAGAGAGAGAGAGAGAGAGAGAGAGAGACGAGAGAGAGAGAGAGAGAGAGAGAGAGAGAGAGAGAGAGAGAGAGAGAGAGAGAGGAGAGAGAGAGAGAGAGAGAGAGAGAGAGAGAGAGAGAGAGAGAGAGAGAGGAGAGAGAGAGAGAGAGAGAGGAAAGTGTGTTTTAAAAAGCCAGGAAGAAAAAATAGCCTCTAAGTGAGCTTTTGTAGTCTGGTGGTTTTTTTTCTTTCTTTTCTTTTTTCTGCTAGAAAATCTGACTAGAGGTCTGTGAGTATACGCACACAAAGTGCACTTTCAAAACAAAGAGAGAAATGCAAACACAGAGAGACTGACAGGTAGGACAGAAACGGACAAGGAGAGAGACAGGCACAGACAGACAGACAGACAGACATACACACATTCACGGTCATACATGCATATAAAACAATCGCGCGATCGCACGCGCACCCACACACACACACACGAGCACGCGCGCGCGCGCACACACACATACACGCACACACACACACGCACACACACACACACTAACACATACACGCACGCACACACACACACACACACACACACACACACACACACACACACACACACACACACACACACACACACACACACACACATCGCCATATTAACAATAGCAACAATTACTATAAATAAACGGAAAAGAAGAGAGACAAGCACAGACATACATACACACAATTACGGCTATACATGCATATAAAACAATCGCGCACGCGCGCGCGCGCACGTGCGCACACACACTTACACACACACACACACACACACACACACACACACACACACACACACGCCCACACACACAATACACAAACACATCGCCATATTATCAATAGCAACAAAACCTATTATATAAAC
>CM060348.1:25729162-25731662 GCA_030674155.1 Stramonita haemastoma
TGTGTTGTTGTGTGTGTGTGTGTGTGTGTGTGTGTGTGTGTTTGTGTTGTGTGTGTGTGTGTGTGTGTGTGTGTGTGTGTGTTGTGTGTTTTCTCTGTGTGTGTATGTGTGTGTGTGTGTGTGTGTGTGTGTGTGTGTGTGTGTGTGTGTGTGTGTGTGTGTGTGTGTGTGTGTGTGTGTGTACGTTGCGTGTCTGTTTTATGTGTATGTGTGCGCGGGCGTATGTGTGCTTTTGCAAGTGTGTCTGCCTTTTTTCTTCCTGCTGATTTCCCCTTCCATATACACTTATGCTTAGAGGGTAAAAGGTAACACCATCTCATCGCCTTCTGGACCTGAAAAACGCTATCTGACACTCTTAAAAATGCGTTGCCTTTTACACTCACCATTTCTGTTGCTCATTTCCTTTTACTTCCTCTTTTTAAAACCCGTTTATCTCTTTCTATTTTCGTCTTGAGAATCTTTTAGAATCCCTCCATCCATTTGTTAAAACACTTTCTGTTCTTTTCTGTTGTTTGTGCATGTGTGAATGTGTGATTCTGCTTTTCAAAACATTTTTTGTCTGGAAAATCCCTTGTTGGAGAACTGGATTGTAAAGCTTATCCGTTTTCTGTTCGTATTTCTTGGATTTCCAGCATACATCCCACTTTGCGAAGCATGCTAACCTTTTCCTAAGCCACTCTGTTGCTCTGTTTCCTTTTCAAAGCCATCTAAAAGCGTGTGTTTTTTAGGTACAGTCTTATCCCCAAAGTAGGTATGCGACCACATTGATGTTGGACGAAAACGTCTGCTTAAGCAAAAATATTGAATCTGAGCTCTAGAGCGCAAAGCCTGGGTAAGTAAGTATGAAGGGCATGCTGTTACCCATACAGCAGACCCCCCTCTCTCTACCTAGCTGGAATGATCCATTGGAAAGGCAATCGCTGATACGAATGGTTCCAGTGCCCTAGCAGGAGCCATCAGAACGTTGCCTTATAACAGCCCCGAACCGCCCTGGAGACTCCAACTCCCCGATTTTTCCTCAGGGATGGTGTCTAAACACGACACATCTGGGCACGCTGAACGGGTTTTAACGTGTGCACAAGATGTTCCCCCGTGCGTTTACTCACGGGGCCTTGGTTTATAGGCTCATCCGAATGGCATTCACCTCAAAGTTTTCGTCAAAAGAGGGCGAAAATGGGTACAAAACCAGAACCTCACGGTTTACTTGTTGGCAGGTGAATGTCTTAACCATCCCGCCACCTTCCTTCCTAATGTTATTAATACAAGGCTAGGAATACAACACTCCGCTTGTTGTTAATGAAACAAAAAGAAATCAAAACCAAAAAAAATAGAAAAGAGTAAACAAACAACTCAGGACTGTACGTTCATTAATTCCTTCTCTCATCTAATACATTCTCTCATCTAATTCATTCTCTCATCTACTTCATTATCTCATCTAATTCATTCTCTCAACTCATTCCTTCGTCCATTCATCAACTCAATCAGCAATCCATCTACTCTGCCTTTCATTAACTAATCGATGTAGTAGTAGGTACCCATCAGTCTCGGAAGACTATGGAGTTGCGCTCTAGTCTTAAGAGCGCAAAGCCTGGGTAAGTAAGTGTGGAGGGCAAGCTGTTACCCATGCAGCAGACCCCATCCCCCCCTTCTCCATTGGAAAGGCAATGACCGACATGAATGGTTCCAGTACCGTCGCAGGAGTCACCAGAACGTTGCCATTTACCTACATCCCCGAGCCGCTCTGGGACTCCAACTCCCCGATTTTTCCTCAGGGATGGTGTCCAAACACGACAATTGTGTGCATGCTGTTATTTTTTTTGTATAATTTTGTCATCTGCTCCTACCGGCACACGATGGCCTGTTCTTCCGAAAGGCGGAACGGGGTTTTAACGTGTGCGCAAGATTTTCATCGTACGTTTGCACAAGGTGCCTTGGTTTATAATCTCATCCGAATGACTTTGACATTCAGTTCGATGTTTTCGTCAAACTGGAAAGAAAAGGCGAGGCTGGGTACGAACCCAGAACCTCACGGTTTACTTGTTGGCAAGCGATGAATCGATGTATTTGTTCTTGAATTCACCCAGCCTACCTGTCCTTCTGAAGGTCTATGTAAACTGCAGACTTGCTTAAAGTCTGTGATGAAGAAGAGTAGACAGACAATCTCCAGACAGCGTTAATGATTAATAATAATGTCCTCGGCATATATACTGCTTTATTTATTTTTCTTTTATTTCTTCATTTTTATTCGAGGATAATAGGGGAAAAAACTCCACTCATGTGCCTATTTTTTAACATCCTGTGTGTATGAAGTTTTATCATTTGTGTTATCCATTCCTACCGGCACACAATGCTCCTACTCTTCCAAAAAGAGGAACGGGTTGTAACGTGTGTGCAAGCTGTTCTGTGAGCGTTCGCACACGGGACCTCAGTTTACAGTCTCACTCGAAGGACTTTTAGGAGGAGGAGGGGGTAGGGATGCAAGGGCTGTAGTCGGCACTGA
>CM060348.1:25776662-25784162 GCA_030674155.1 Stramonita haemastoma
AGAAAGAAAGAAAAAAGAAAGAAAGAAAGAAAGAAAGAAAGAAGAAAGAAAGAAAGAAAGAAAGAAAGAAAGAAAGAAAAGAGGAGAGAGAAAGAAAGAAAGATCAAGAAAGAAATATCAAGAAAGAAAGAAAGAAAGAAAGAAAGAAAGAAGAAGAAAGAAAGAAAGAAAGAAAGAAAGAAAGAAAGAAAGAAAAAACAAAGAAGGAAAGAAAGAAACCAACAAAGAAAGACACAAAGAGAGAAAGAAGAAGAAAAAAAAAAGAAAGAGAAAAAGCAAGAAAGATATAAAAGAAGAAAGAAAAGAACGAAAGAAAAAAAGAATGAAAGGACGGAAGAAAATAAACAAAAGAAAAAAAGAAATAAAGAAAGAAAGAAGGAAGAAAAAAAGAAGGAAGAAAACTGAAACTAACAGACTCAACAGTACTGAAAAAACACCAAGTCTGTTGAAGAACAAAAAGGTTAAGCAGTATGCGAAAGGAGAATGATGGTAATCGTCACAACAAACAACAAGATCAGACGACAGCCTGTAGAGATCAAAACGGGTCTTAGAGTGCACACTAGTATATCAGGATTCCACAGAATCAGTACTGAGCAGTGCCTCTCACTTATGCCAACAGTCAAATACTTCATTCCAGAATAATCCACAGTGTGATTATCAGCAATAACAACAATACTAATATTTTCTTTTTACATTTTACATTTTTACACCACTTTTATGTCAAAGCAGATTTCTCTGCGTGAAATTGTGGGCTGCTCTTCCCGCATGCGGAGAGTGCGTTGCTGCAAGTGTAGAACCACCCATTATATTTTTTTTCTCTTTTCCTGTTTGCAACTGTATTTGCTTTCCTAGCAGAGTGGCTTTTTTCCTACAGAATTTCGCCAGGAAAAAATCTCTTGTTACCGTGGATTCTTTTACGTGCGCTAAATAATTTTGAGTAACACACCGGACCTCGCTTTACTGTCTTATCCAAAAGACTTGCACCCAGACCACCTTCAAGGTGTAATGATGGGGGGGGGGAGTTTTAGGCCCAAACGAGATTCAGACCACCGCACACTTCGACCAAGACTTTTCGCTTTCTGGACAGGCGCGTTACCTCTAGATCTTCGATCCACATTAATAATAACAACATCAATAACGACGCAACTTTTATTGATAATCATAATCATGATATTGTTTATAGCCCTACCGACCACGAAAGCAATATCAGGGCTGTCACCTCATTCAGTATCAGTGGCTCCTGTAACTTTCAATTTAGGTTCAAAACCAACACTTCCGAATACTTTCCAAAAAAATCTAACACCGTCCATCTGGAAAATCTACAACATGAAATGACCCAATACCTAAATTACTTCATTCCTTAAGGCAAATAAATTAGAGTTGCTGAGTACACCAGCCATTCCGCTTAATCCACCATCCCCAGATTACTATAAAAATGTAAAAAAAAAAAAAAAAGGTTTTAAAAAAGATTAGAAACACGTTAAAGTACAAACTTATACATAAAAGTGCCGCATGGGCAAATACCACTGCAGAATGGACATCCTGTGCCCATCCCAGAGTCTAAGTCTCACTACCTGGTCGCCAAAACAAACCAAAAACACATCGCCAGAGTGTCTTATTATGGAAGCATAAAGTTGTTTTAAAGAGTTGCTTGAAAAAAGCCGGAGAAAAGACTGTACAGGAAGAAAATAAGCACAAGAAATTATAATAAAAAGACAAAGAAAAAGACAAAAACTTAGAGCGAGAGATAGAAAAGTGGAAATGTCTAGTAACAGAATTTCCAGAAGGTGGAAATGCTATTTATACGTCCTCAGCACAGTCTGGTTTATTTGCCTTAAGGAATGAAATAATTTAGGTATTGTGTCATTTAATGTTTTTGCGGTTCTTTTCAGAGCTCCCCGGCACCCCCACGGGAGACAACTTTCATGAAGTCAGAAGAAAAAAAAAAAGAAATAAAAGACAAGCAAAACGAACATAGGGGAAAAAAGGGAGGAAAGATAGAGCTAAAGGAAAGACCACCAAGAAATTGATTAGAAAGGGGAATAAGTAGGTCTGTCATTTTCAGTCTCTTTGAAGTCTTTAAATAAAAGGAAAAAAAGGAGATCGAAGCTATCGAACCATGCTGATGCTGATCTGTGATCAGTCTGTGGCAATGCCCCCCCCTCCCCCTATCCTCCCCCCCCCCCCCCCCCGCACCCGCCCTTTCAAGCAACATTAGGTTCAACTTCAGGTTTTAGAGAGAAGGTTGGCATCTTTCTAACAAGTTAAAAGATATTTCTAGATGATGAAAGTTTCTTTTTTTTAGTTTGGAAGGGGGAGAGAGAGAGGGAGAGATAGATAGATAGATAGATAGATAGATAGATAGATAGATAGAGACAGACAGACAGACAGACAGACAGACAGATAGACAGACTGACTGACTGACTGACAGACAGACAGACAGACAGACAGACAGACAGACAAGTAAACAGACAAACATACCAACAGACAGAAACAGAAACATAGACAGAGATAGAATGTGAATACGATACAAAACAGTTTAATGTGATAAGCTTTACACACACTTATATATATGACAGTGCTTACAGGCTCGTGCATAATAATAATCATGCAAAATGTCCAAAGTATTTCAAGTATACAATAGAAATAACATCAAAACAGGATTATCAAATCATGCGGTAAAATGGATGTATATCAAACGATCAGACTCTGATTGTTTGGGGGAAAAGGATCATGCCAACTGATATACAGCTACAAAACATGTGTATCAAAATGATCTTCTTTGACAGTTTTACTGGTGATGACTGACACTGACAGCCCTTTCATTGTGTTACAGCAATCATCTAGTTTCTTGAAAGAAGTGTTGTCACCAACACTTTTTTCACACATGGCATCAATTCACTGTCATTTCTCTCTCTTTCTGGTTCATTATCAGTTTCTATACATTCAGCATCACTGTCTCAGACCACACATTCTGCAACAGGCATATTGATTTCTTCCTCTTTACTTTTCTCATCTTGTTCAAACTCGCTCAGTTTTTTTTGAAGGCAGAAAGGGAGGGGCGAGGGGAAGGGGTGGCATGGTGGTTAGACTATTGTATATTGCGCTCACTATCTGACTATGCTTAAGGTTCAACCGAGGTTAGTGCCACCCCTGAAACGCCAGATGATTTTTTTTTTATAACTTTCTGGCGTTAACGTCAATACCAACTCCATTCCTCCTGAAAGTCCTTCAGTTGAGACTAGAAACCAAGATCCCGGGTGTGAACTCACACAGAATGTCCTGCTCACAAGTTAAAACCTGTTCTACCTTGTGAACTGTCAGCCGTTGTGTGCTGGTGAGAACGGATGACAAAACTCGCATTATAGTCGCATGCACACGAGGACAAGATGTAGAAAAACACAGAATCGCCTATTCCAATATCATCCAAATTGAAAGAATTATATAACAATAATTAATTACATTAACTTGCATGACACCTCCATTGTCCATAAGTCCATACCGATTAGCAGTACATAGATTTACTGTGTGTCAAACATAATGTAATTTGAAGATATTGGAGCTAATGAGGTGCAGTGAATATTGTGACGCTCCACCACGAAATGAGTCGCTTAGCACATAATCCACCTTTCCGCTAGGAGCCATTAAAGGCAGGTGGGGTGAGTTTGTCGATTTTCAGATTCTGTTTTATTATAAAAACTATAGCACTCATTCTTCCTTGTAGTGAAATATCAAGGCATAATTCTGTTTCCTTTTGTCTTTAAACGTGCTTTGAAAATAGCGAAGCCCTCATTCTGACCACCTATTGGGATGCTAAGATTGTCAATTTCTCATTTTGATATTTCCTGCAATCTATCATTTCAAATTGTAATAAATTTTGATAGAATTGTTCGATTTTCAGTCTGTTTTTTGCATTGTAGAGCCATTTCATTGCAAATTAATAGCATGTCAATAACTAAAAACTGACCCCTGGTGCAATGCGACTCCTTATGTGGTGGAGCGTCACAATTATATAAGAAACTATCAGTAGGAACATGTTCCTCTACCTGTTGGTCGGCATTTAATATAAACTGAGAGGTACAAAGGTACAGGTAAAGGTGTCCCATAGACTATGTGGTCATAGGAAAGCAAGATGTTAGAAACCTCAGCTTCTCTAGTGGGCAAGCATGTTAAGGACAGCGCCTACCTCCTCTCCCCCGCTGCTTTACCTTCCCTGACCCAAAAGAGGGCAGGTACCCATTTACAGCTGGGTAAACTGGGGGACTGTGCTGAAGCCAAAGTATACACACATTCACCCCTCCACTTGGTAGCCACGTTCAATGCTGCTTAACCTTAGCTTGGGGAAAGCGAGTGCTCTGACCACTGAGCTGTCCTGTTCCCTGAACAGGGAGGGGGCAGCAAATATCAATCTGAAGGGTATGAATCGTTCTGCCTTTATCTCAAATCATGTTCTACACGCTTCAACCATCCTTCTGTCATTTTTTCTAACTCATTCTCGAGTCTTGCCTTTTCTCACCTGTGACATGAAGAACATAATCATAAGTCTGCAAATCCTAGTGCTGTGTACGTGTCCAGTCACATGGAGTTGCATCAAAGTGTTGGCTGACAAACAGAGAACATAGAAACAGGGTTGATCATCTCAGCCCTCTTTCTGTCCCTTCTTTCCTGGCAAGAACATTTACATCTGTAAAATAACAAAACTATGTCCAGTCACTGGAAGTTGCATTGAAGTGTTGGCTGACAGAAAGAGAACATAAAAAACAGGATTGATCATCTCAGCCCTCCTTCTGTCTCTTCTTACCTGGGAAGGTCACTTACGTCTGTAAATCACAGAGCTGTGTCCAGTCACAGGGAATTGCATTGAAGTTTTGGCTGACAAACAACGAACATAAAAAAACGGGTGGATCACCTCAGCTCTCCTTCGGTCTCTTTTTAACAGTGAAGGTCACTTACATATGCAAATCACAGAATTGTGTCCAGTCATGGGAAATCGCATTGAAGTGTTTGCCGACATATGGCGAACATGAACAGATTCAAGTTCAGGTTAATAATCTCAGCCCTCCTTCAGTCTCTTTTAACTAGAGAAGGTCATTTACATCTGCAAATCCCAAAGCTAATCTTCAGTCACAGGGAGTGTTTGAATGACAAACAGAGAACAGCGAACAGGTTGATCACCTCAGCTCTCTTTCTGTCTCCTCTCACCTGTGAAGGTCGTTTACGTCGGTAAATCACAACGTTATCTTCAGTCACCGGGAGTTGCACTGGTGTTGGTTGACAGACTGAGAACATGAACAAATAAATCACCTTTTCCCTTGATCTTACAGGATTTCACAGTACGTTCATATTAAAAGAAAATTGAATACGCATTGCAGAGTCAGCAGAAATCCTGTTACAGGCAAGATGAATATTCACACATATTATGCTAAACAGGCTTTTTTTTTTCAAGAGATGAGTGGTGAAACGACTTGCTGGTTGCCAAATAAGGGGAAGCGACAGACAGACAGACACACACACACACACATACACACACACACAGAGATATATACAAACAGACAGACAGACAGACAGACAGACAGACAGACAGACAGAAAGAAAGAAAGAAAGAAAGAAAGAAAGAAAGAAAGAAAGAAAGAAAGAAAGAAAGAACACAGAAAACAAGAAAGAAAGAAAGAAAGAAAGAAAGAAAGAGAGAGAGAGAGAGAGAGAGAGAGAGAGAGAGAGAGAGAGAGAGACAGCCAGCCAGACAGACAGACAGACAGAGACACAGACAAAGACAGATGAAGAGACAGAGAAACAGAGTGGCAGAGACAGACAGACAGAGCTAGAGGGAGACAGAGAGAGAGACAGAGAGATACACACACAGAGAGACAGACAGACAGACAGACAGACAGATCGACAGATCGACAGACAGAGAGGTAGACAGATTGATCGGCAGACAAGCAGACAGACACTGCAAGCAAAGAGGCAGACACACATATATTCAGATTGAGGCAATGAAAATTTGAGTCGCAAAGAAAGAGACAGGGAGAGAGACAGAGAGACAAAGAGAGACATAGAGAAACAGAGAGAGACGGAAAGATACAGAGAGAGAGAGAAAAGCAGAGAGAGAGAGAGAGAAAGAGAGAGAGAGAGACAGACAGACAGACAGACAGACAGACAGACAGACAGACAGACAGACAGACAGACAGCCAGACAGCCAGACAGACAGACAGAGACAAGCAGATACACATACAGCAAGTTCCTCATTGTAGCAATATAAGGAAAATGAAAGAGAGAGAGCGTGAGGAACAGACAAACAGGCAAACAAACAGATAAAAAAGAGACAGACAGCCAGCCAGCCAGACAGACATTTTATACGGCCGGACAAAATTAATCTCTCCGGCGAATGCAGAGACACAATTCTTTGACACTTTTATAGCGTTAAGTCTAATCCATTGAGGATAATACGGCGCTAACCTCTTGGGAATAAACTGAAACAAATGTCAACATAGATTTAAACTGTAATTTAAAAAAAGGTAAAAGAGAAAGTCGAGGAAATAAAAGACAACAACAATATAAACAAAACAAAAAAACCGCGGATGAAATCAGTTATCAAAAATGTTATACTCTGCCATTTATTATATCAATCTGTTAGACTATGCCATCCATTATTTCTAACTGTTAGTTTATGCCATTTTGTTACCCCCCAACTCTTGAACTATGCCATTCAATATCTACAACTGGCAGAGTATGCCATCCATTATCTCCAGCTGGTAGACTATGGCATCAATTATCTCCAACTTGTGGAGTATGCTATCCGTTATCTCCAACTGGTGGAGTATGCTATCAATTACCTCCAACTGGTAGAGTATGCTATCCATTATCTTCAGCTGGTTGAGTATGCCATCCATTAACTCCAACTGGTAGAGTGTGCCATTCCATTATCTCTAGCAACTAGACTATGCCATTCATTATCTCTGACTGCTAGACAATGCCATTCATGATCTCCAACTGTTACACTACACCATTGATTATCTCCAACTATAAGGCTTTCCCATTGATTATCTCCAACAGCAAAACTCTGCCATTTGTTATCTCCGACTGTTAGACCATGCCATTCACCCTCTGGCACAATAGGGTGTCTTGTCACAGTGACATCAAAATTGGGGCTGTCAGATCCGTAGGCTAGCTTCCACAATTGCTTCGTTTGGGGTTGGGACTTTTATTTTTACTCTTGCAAACCTGACTGCTTGAAATGCTTGGGGAGTTTGTATGTAAAGAACATGATACCAGCGATATAGTCTATCTATTAGCATTCAATTCCCTGGCATTTTAGGATGTGTACTTATGTAAATGTGATAGGGAATTTAAATCATAGGGTATTCTTCGAGTTCAGAGCACTTTTTGTAAAATGCCCATTTTTTTTAAAAATCATTCTGCAAAGCATCACGAAATTGCAAGGGATTGGTCGTATTGTTGTTGATTTCCAATAAGGATTCACAAAAGTATTATAATTATTAT
>CM060348.1:25791662-25794162 GCA_030674155.1 Stramonita haemastoma
ACCAAAAAGCTTTCAGGACTGGCAGTTCATAGGAAAAGCACGTTGGAGGGGGTGTCATGGTGATTGTCAACCCTGGTAGATGTTTCTCCCAGTCTGACTTCGCGTCCGAAATTTTGTTAGTTGTCTGTGTGGGTGTAGTAGGTAGGGTCCTCTCTATAAAAGGTAAAGGTGTCCCATAACCTGTGTGGTCGTAAGGAAGCGAGGCATCAGAGACTTCAGCTTCTCTAGGGGCCAGCATATTGAGGGCGGTGGCGCCTATCTCCTCTCCCTCGCTGCTTTGTCTTCCCTGACCCTTAAAAGAGAGTAGGTACCCATTGACAGCTGGGTGAACTGATGGAGACTGTACTGAAGCCAAGGCACGCAAACGGTCACCCATCCGACTGGTGGTAACCACGCGGATGCTGTTTAACCTTAGCTTGGGGAAAGCGAGTGCTCTCTAGATCAGCTCGAAACAGGCACCACAATGATACCATTGAGCATCATCAAAGTCATCTAGCAGTAGAGTGCAGGGCTTCTATGGATGGTGTCCCTACGGCAGTCAGATATTCATGGGATATTTGTTTTACTTTCGGTATTGAGGATATGACATAACGAACCTGAGTATGACAAAGATAGAGAGATTGACAAAACCTAGTCAGGTCTTGTGCATCCAAACGGACCTGAGTATGACAAAAATAGAGAGATTGACAAAACCTAGTCAGGTCTTGTGCATCCAAACGGACCTGAGTATGACAAAGATAGAGAGATTGACAACACTTAGTCAGGTCTTGTGCATCCAAACGGACCAGAGTATGACACAGATAGAGAGATTGACAAAACTTAGTCAGGTCTTGTGCATCCAAACGGACCAGAGTATGACAAAGATAGAGAGATTGACAACACTTAGTCAGGTCTTGTGCATCCAAACAGACCAGAGTATGACAAAGATAGAGAGATTGACAAAACTTAGTCAGGTCTTGTGCATCCAAACGGACCAGAGTATGACAAAGATAGAGAGATTGACAAAACTTAGTCAGGTCTTGTGCATCCAAACGGACCAGAGTATGACAAAGATAGAGAGATTGACAAAACTTAGTCAGGTCTTGTGCATCCAAACGGACCAGAGTATGACAAAGATAGAGAGATTGACAAAACTTAGTCAGGTCTTGTGCATCCAAACGGACCAGAGTATGACAAAGATAGAGAGATTGACAAAACTTAGTCAGGTCTTGTGCATCCAAACGGACCAGAGTATGACAAAGATAGAGAGATTGACAAAACTTAGTCAGGTCTTGTGCATCCAAACGGACCAGAGTATGACAAAGATAGAGAGATTGACAAAACTTAGTCAGGCCTTGTGCATCCAAACGGACCAGAGTATGACAAAGATAGAGAGATTGACAAAACTTAGTCAGGCCTTGTGCATCCAAACGGACCAGAGTATGACAAAGATAGAGAGATTGACAAAACTTAGTCAGGTCTTGTGCATCCAAACGGACCAGAGTATGACAAAAATAGAGAGATTGACAAAACTTAGTCAGGTCTTGTGCATCCAAACGGACCAGAGTATGACAAAGATAGAGAGATTGACAAAACTTAGTCAGGCCTTGTGCATCCAAACGGACCAGAGTATGACAAAGATAGAGAGATTGACAAAACTTAGTCAGGCCTTGTGCATCCAAACGGACCAGAGTATGACAAAGATAGAGAGATTGACAAAACTTAGTCAGGCCTTGTGCATCCAAACGGACCAGAGTATGACAAAGATAGAGAGATTGACAAAACTTAGTCAGGCCTTGTGCATCCAAACGGACCAGAGTATGACAAAGATAGAGAGATTGACAAAACTTAGTCAGGTCTTGTGCATCCAGCTTCGACTTGCGAGAGAAGTGTTACTTTTTAAGTTGTTATTATGCGTTCCCCAGCTTAACACTCTAAGGATCACCCAAAATATGCACTCTGACTCTGACTCACCCCACCTGGGAATCACAGTAAGATTAAAACTGCACAGCGAATGAGGTGTTTACGTGTATCACTGTTTTCAAGTACTTTGCCATACAGGCAGCCATACTCCGACTTCAGAGGATTTTTTTTCTCCTATAAAAGAGAGTGTAGGTTGACTTTTTAAGTCTTTCTGGGGTTAAAAAAAAAAAGCAGACAAATAACCCAAGAAGGCTGAAAATAGACAAGAAAGAAAAAAAACAAGAAAAAAAAGACACAAAAGCAAAAACAAATAGAGGGATAGAAAAGAGGGAAATCCGAGCACAGATTCTCCAGAAAGTGGTGAAACTATTTATTCTGACAAATCCCCCGGAATCACCCAGGGGTAAAGTGGATTGAAAGGATTTTAACATTGATATGATTATGAGGTGTTATCAAATATTCACACACAATCTTGCAATACCAAGAGTAACTAAAGTAACTTTGTCAGTAAGGAAACTTGTCAGAGTCTGTGAGCTTTAAAAAAAAAAACACACATCAAAGCTACATACACTCTGGCACAAAGGAAACTGGATATTCT
>CM060348.1:25799162-25801662 GCA_030674155.1 Stramonita haemastoma
GTTAAAGTCATCCAGCCGCCTGGTGTATTGAAAGATGGGTGAAAGGATGGTTACGCACGTGAAAAAAAATGTGTATGTGGGGGGGGGGGGGTATGTGTGTGCGTGCGTGCGCGCGCGCGTGCGTGTGTGTGTGTGAGTGTGCATTTGTGTATGTTTGTGTGTGTGTATGACAGGCAGAGGTAGACAGACAGACAGACAGACATACAGAGACATAGAGAGACAGACAGACAGAGACACAGAGACAAAGAGAGACAGACAGACAGACAGACAGACAGACAAACAGAGACAGTGAAGAACTAGGTGGGGGAGATAGTGCGTGCGAATTCGCGCGCGCGCCTGTGTGTGTATGTGTATAAGTGTGTGTGTGTGTGTGTGTGTGTGTGTGTGTGTGTGTGTGTGTGTGTGTGTGTGTGTGTGTGTGTGTGTGTGTGTGTGTGTGTGTGTATAAGTGTGTGTGTAAGTGTGTGTGTGTGTGTGTAAGTGTGTGTGTGTGTGTGTGTCTGTGTCTGTGTGAATGTGTCTGTGTTTGTGTCTGTGTGTATGTGTGTCTGTGTGTGTGTAAGTGTGTGTGTGTGTCTGTGTGTGTGTGCGTGTGCGCGCGCACGTATGCGCCTGTGTGTTTGTGCGTGTGAGCACGCGCTCTAAAGTCTTTTTATATTGCACATTTAATAAAGCATTCATCTGGTCATCTTTTCCTTTCTTTATTTTGTATTCTTGTATTCCTACCTATCAATCTCGTCAGTTCTGTGTGTTTGTTTTGTACTGCGTGTGTATATGGATTTAAAAAAAATAATCCTGTATTCATCGTTGGCCTAAATGATACGTTTTTTAAGGTTATTAAAACAGGTAAAGGTGTCCCATATCCTATGTGGTCGTAGGGTCGTGAGGTATCAGAGATCTCAGCTTCTCTAGGGGCCAGCATGTTGAGGGCAGCACCCATTTACAGCTGGGTGAACTGGGGGACAGTACTGAAGCCAAGGCGCGCAAACGGTCATCCATCCAATTGGTTAACCACGCTCGATGCTGCTTAACTTTTGGTTGGGGTTGAAAAGCGAGTGCTCTGACCACTGAGCTATCCAGTCCCCTGTTTTTTTTGTAACGCGTGTTCATATGAATTTAAAATATAATCCCATATTCATTGTTGGTATACACGATACGCTTTTTTAGTTACTAGTACAAGAAAAATGCCAAGGGTTAGACTGATGTATCTTGCTGTCGATTTTTTTTTCCTTACCTGATTCTTTAGCAAAAGTTTTCATTCATATTCTTTCATTTGCATATGAATTCATGAGATTACAACGATCAGACAACACCTCCACCCACCCACCCACCCCTCCTTTCACCCACCCACAGAGGTATTCCCTCATAATCAGCATCAACCACACCCATGTCTCCTAGTCAAATCTGTTTAAGATAGCAGGAAGGCGTTAGTGTGCGCAAGGTGTTCTGCGCGCGTTCGCCTACGGGACCTCGATTTTTTAGTCTAACGCGAAGGACTTTTTTTTTAGGGGAAGTGGATTCAGCACTGATGTTAACTCTAGAGGAAAAAATCCTCTGGAACGAGATCGAACCCGGATCAGCAGATCACAAGTGCATGACTCTAACCACCAGACTATCCCGTCCCTGGAAATCAGGAATGCAGGAACCACTGTGCTGAGAAGTGGGCCAAGGTTTCTATCGATTGCAATTGGGGCTGTGTGTTTCTGTCAGGTGCAATTTGGACCTGTCTGCAAATAATCGGTCATTTGTTGGACACAGAAAATATCTGTCCCCCCTCCCCCCCCCCCCCCCTCTCTTTCTCTCTCTCTCTCTACATCACTGTCAATATCTATAGGCTGACTGACAAATGTGTGTGTCTGACTGCCCTGTCTGTTTGTCTGTGTGTCTGTCTGCATGTATGTATGTATATATGTATGTATGCATGTCTGATAATTCATTTCGGGGCTCTAAGTAACATAATTGGATTGGATTGGCACGCGCACACACACACACACAAACACGCACAAACAACACACACACACATATGCATGCACGCAAACAAACGCACACACTTTCACACACACATATACACACACATATACACACACAAACACCCCCTCCCTCCCCCACACACACACACACACACTCTACACTACACAACACTTTGGTGGCAATAAGTGACTTACTCTCTTTTAAAAAAAAAACAACTTAAAATTTCAGAAAAAAAAATCATTTCGAATATCCCAATACATTTCTTTTATAGTAGCTAAACTTCTTTTTTTTTTCTCAAGTCCTGTTGTTGGAAAAACTTACTTTTTAAGTTGTATACTCATCCCCACCCCACCCCACCCCCCTCCCACTCCCCTCACCCCCATTCATCTGCCTTTTTTTTCTTTTCTTTTTCAAATGCATTTTTTTATAAATTTCTTCGTACTATGATTGTCTTCCATTGTGACAGCTTTCACTTTTTCCTCTGTGTATTTTGACAGTAGGAATATTCTGTAGAAGCAACAAGATATCT
>CM060348.1:25816662-25837586 GCA_030674155.1 Stramonita haemastoma
TTATAACCTCCTATTTTACACCATATTCCAATCTTCGTCTTCTCGCAATGGGAATGCCAGCGGGTCAGTCAGTATCAATCGCATCCCCACCTTCTGGAAATTCAATGCTAAGAATTCTCTCTTTCGATTCCTCTAAAATCTTATTGCCTTCTTCCTTTTTTTTTTATTTTCTTCGAGTCAACTCCCTTCTCGTCTCTGTTCTGTCTCTGTGTGTCCATTCTCCTGCTTTTTTTTTTTTTTTTTTACAAAAGGGACTTAAGATGTGGTAATTCTCCCCATTGCTGGAGTTAGATGCGCGTGGCCTCATTTTTTCAGGTGCTTAACGGCAGTGCAAAGCTTTCATTTTAGCTCGTATGACTGACAAAGAATAGTTGCTGTCTAAGCATTTGATTACGAGGACTAACAATTATATAACTTACCAAGAAAAAGAAGAAGAAGAAAGGGATGTTCCAGCGAATAACATAGAAGAATCGCAAAAGAACGCACGTAGAATATCTTGCGCACACGTTAAAACCCCGTTCCGTCTTTCGGAAGAGCAGGTCATCGTGTGACCGTAAGAGCGGATGACAAAATTATTTTTTTTTAAAGCCAGCATGCACACAGGTGTCGTGTTTTAGACACCATCCCTGAGGAAAAGAAAATAATGGGTAGGCGCTGCACTTGTGGCGACGCGCTCTCCCCGGGAAGAGCAGCCCGAGTTTCAGGCAGAGAAATCTGTTGTGACATAAAGTGGTATAAAATGAAAAAAAAATGAAATGAATTGGAAAGAATGATTGCGAAGAATAATCGCGAAGAAGGGAATTTAAAAAAGAAAAATTGCAAAAAAATTGCAAAGAATATTGCAAAAAAAAAAATTCCCCAGAAGAGGAATGAAAAAGAATTTTTTTTATTCAAAAAAGGGTTTTTTTAAAAAAATGAAAGAATTGCAAAGGAACGTGTGGGAATGCAAAAAAAAAGAAGAACAAAAAAAAAAACCAGAAGAAAAACTTCTTAAATTTTTTTTTAAAAAGGGAAAAACTCAACACAAAGATAAACATTGGTGACAGTATCAACAAAAAGAAAATAATTAAAAAGCATTAAAACCCGTCAGCAATAATACAAAAGATGAGAAACCCAAATAACAGGTTTTTGTCAACAAAAAACCCGCGAAAAAACCCAGACCATCCATCATGCCCCTTTTTCTGCCAAAAAAAAAAAACCTTTTTTTTTTGAAAAAAAAAAAAAACCAAAGAAAACAAAACAACTAACAAATTTAAACAAACAAACAAATAAACTTTAGTAGATAAACCGTTTTTGAAAAAAGGGTTTAAAAAAAATAAGCTAGCCCCGGCCTGTACATTGAGAAAACATAAAACCAAACAAAACCCAAAATTCAACAACACATCCCATTAAACATTAAAAAAAAAAAAAAACCACAAAAAGAAGAAAAAAATTCAAAAAATCAAACCACAAACTAAAAACACACACACACACACACAAAACACACACACCCCACACCCCACCCCACACACACACAACACACACACACACACACAAAAGACAAACAAAACACACACATAAAAAACACAACACATACACACAGGGGCGGGGGCCCCCAAATAAAACACACCGCCCCTAAACACAAAACAAAAACCCAAAAAAAAAAAGCAAAAAACCTTCAAAAAAAAAACCCCACACACCCCAAAAAACCCCCAAAAAACCCCCCCCCCCCCCCCCCCCAAAAAAAAAAAAAAAAGGGATAAAAACAAACCACACCTAATAAAAAACTTACCTTCCCCCTCCAACGCTAAAAAAAAAAAACACACCACCTACACCAAAACACCACACCAAAACCCCGAGAACTAAAGTCCAGACGATGGCCAAAACAAGACACATCACTCAACAGAGCCGGCAAACATCCCTGTTTCACTGTCCGTGGACACAACGACACTAATACCACCACCACTGTCATATGCGTCGCATACACACGCACAAGAGGTATGGCAGCAGCAAGCATCAGCAGTAGTATTAGCCGTTAAAAGCGAGTGGCACAGTTCACCAGCAGCAGCACAGCAGCAAAGCAGAGAAGCAGCAAATATTGAGTCAGTCTCCTCCTGCTAGGAGGCCCGGGCAGCAGCGTCTAGTAGGCAAATGGGCTTAGGGCAAAGGCCTTGCATGTCTCAGAGGCGGGAAGTTAAAAGCCACAGTGAATGTGTGCCTGGGATGGGACAGGAGAGGAAGGAGATAGAGAGAGGGACAGGGGGGTGGGGGGGTGTGTGAGTGGAGGGAGGGTAGAGGGGGAGGGTGTCTGTGGGTGAGAGAGATGAGAGAAGGGGGGAGAACAGGAAAGGAAAAGAGGGGTGTAGGGAAAAAGACGCAACACAGACATGGTAGGGGTGTGGGCAGAGGCGGAGAGGGAGGAGAGAGAGATATACAGTATAGAGAGAGGGCGTCGGCTCTTTCGCTCCGTGGAGGGCGATTTGCGGAGGCAATGGGGGGAGGCTGGATGGTGTCGGGAACTTGTGGAGTGTATGTGCTGTTCTCCGCTTAGCTTCTCTAGCTCGTGCTGCTACTCGGTGGCTTTCGCGTCTCTCATCGCTTCTCTTTTCGTCTCTCTCGCTCTTCCACCTGCTTCTCTGCTTTCGTCGGCCTCTCTCGTCGTTCTCTCTCTCGTTGCTCTCTCGCCTTCTCCTCGCTCGGTTCTCTTGTCTCTTTCTTTTCCTTCTCTCATCGTCGGTGTTATCTTCCTTGTGGCTCTCTGCTACTGTTTGGGATGTCACTTGATTGCTTAGGTTCTTCTCTCTTCTTGCTAGCCTTCGTTTGTCGTTAGTGCTTTTGCTTATCTTGGTTTCTTTGCGGGCCTGGTTTCTCTCCCCCACAAAACAGAAAAAAATGGTAGGGAACCGCTTTACCCCCTAGACCCCCCGGATAATCCCCACTCAAAAATTTATCCATCCAGTTCCCGTTGCCGCGTACTCGCTCAACACCCACGCTATCCCGCGCAATACCCTTCAACCCACCCGTCTATGAGCAGCCGCCGTGCCGTGGCGCATCCACCACCCATGCCTCCGGGTGTCTCTGATGCTAGGGCTGGAGCTTGGCTCTCATCCTATAATATGTACTGATCTGGAGGATTCATGTTCCGTTACAGACTGGTCGTTATTCTACTTACTAACTACTACTACTACTACTACACTAAGACTAACTGAACTAGCGACGACTGACTACTACTAGCTATCTACTTAGCTAGGATCGTACTTAGTACAAACTTACGAACTGAGGCGTACTGCCGACGCAGCCACCGGGACCTATCTCATCATAGATATTCTAGACGGATATGATCCTAGGCCCTTTGTTTATTTGCCCCCTGCAATCTCGGCTCCAGGGAGATTAGCCATGGTTGGCTTATGGGATATATGTGGATAGTGGGCATCGACGGGGACGGGGGGGGGAGTCTGCGCCACTACAACCGCCTCGGGCGCTTCCTCGGCTAACCCGTCTCTACGTCGTCCACCGTTTCCTCTCTCTCTCACTCCTCCTCTCTGCCTCTCTTGAGGTGGATCCCCCTCCCCCTCGTCCCTGCTCCTCTCTCCGTCGCTCATCGCGGTCGCCCCTCACTCCAGTGCCGTCGTCTCTTTCCCTCCGCTCTCTTCTGCCTCTCTCTCCTCTCGCTCTCTCGCACACCCTCTCTCTCCTCTCTCCTCTCCTCCATCTCGCATCCAGTCTGTCCTCTCCGTCCTCTCAGTCGTCCCTATCTCCAAATCCGACTCCGCTCGGTCTCCCTCTCCCTACATCTCTCATCTCTCTCCGTTTCTCTCCCTCTCAGGGTCTCACTTCCCACTACTTCTCTCTCTCTCCGCCGCTCTCCCGCCTCCGCTCTCTCTTCTCTCTCCTCGCCCCTCCTCTCGTCTCTCCTCTCCTCGCCCTCCTCAGGGACCAGGATCATCCGATCTCTCTTCGGTCTCATCCTCCTGTCCTCCTCCCTCCCTCGTCCCTCTTTCTCCCCCCCCCCCCTCTCGCTCTCGGGCTCAGATCTCCTCTCGACCGTCTTCTCTCGTCCCGTCCTCCTCCCTCGCTCTCTCCTTCAATCTCGTCCTCTCGTCCTATCACACACCCACTCCGCCTCTCACCCTCACTCTCCTGGTTCTCGTTCTCTCTCCTCTTCCGTCCACATCCTCACTACATCCCCTCTCATCACCCAGGCGTCTCTCTCGGTCTCTCCCTCTCTCTTCGTCTCCTCCCGTTCTCTCCTCGTCTGCTCATCCCCTATCCGCGTCTGCGACTTTCTCATCACCTCCTCGCCCCTCACGTCATCTTCGGTCACTCATCCTCTCCACGTCCCCCCTCTCTCTCCTCTCCACCCTCGGTCTGTCGCAACACTCTCATTCCACAATCTCCATCTTCTCTCTTATCGCCACTCTCTCCATCGCGGACCTCCCTCTCCACTCCTCACTCGTGGCTTCTCTCCGCGTCCCCGTGCTCTCTCTCCTCGCCCCGTCCGATGCTCGCACCCCTCTCTCCCCTCTTTTCCTCTCCGGCGTCTCTCTCCTCTCTCCTTCCTCATCTCGTCTGCTCCCCCCTCCCGTCTCCTCAATCCTCTCTCTTCACCCTCTCTCTTCTACCTCACTCAGCGTATTCTTCCCTCACCCTCCCGAGTTCGTCTCTCTCTCACTCCCTCCTCGTTCTCGTTACTCTCCTCACCTTCCGCTGATCGCCGCCTCCACCTCATTCTCCCCCCTCCACCAGCGGGGGGGGGGGGGGGGGGGGGGGGGGGGGGGGGGTTCTCCCTCTCGGTGGCGTCTCCCCCCCCGTCGAGGCCCTCTCTTCTCTGGCCGGTCATCCCTCCCTCTCCGTCTCTTCGGTCCCCTCCCTGCGGAGCCTCTGCTCGTCAGTCCCCTCGCCTCCATCGCATCTCTCCTCTCCCTCTTACCTCATCACTCCTCGTCTCCCCCCCAGCCCCTCCCCTCCACCGGTCACGCGTTCCCGTCTCGCTCGCCTTCTCCCTCGTCTCTCGTGTCCTCTCTATCACTCCCCGATCTGAGGTCTCAGTCCGCCTACATCCGTCGATCTCCCCGCCTTCCGTCACTCGAGCTCCTGCCTCCTCCCCAACGCATCGCTCTTCGACTCCGCTCTCGTATTCCTCCGCGTCATCTCCCCGTATCTCTCTCGTCTCTCCGCTCGCGCGTCTCCGCGTCACTCCTACTACTCTCTCAGCCTCGCGTCCGCATCGCCTAGCAGGGGGGTGGGGCTCGTCCTCACTCACATCCCCACCTCTCCCCCCCCTCTCGCTCTCTCTCCCTCCCTGGGCCCATCTCTCTTCTCCGATCGATATCCACCTCGGCCTCCTCAACCCTCACTTACCTCTCTTCCTCGCTCTCCTCCTCCCCGTCTTCTCATCTTCTCCACTCAGCTTCTCTCTCCATCGCTTACTTCGGTCCCCTCGGCTCTCCGTCTCTTCCGTCCACTGCCCTCGATCCGCTCTCGTCGTCCCTCCACTCACCGTCGCTCGCCCCCGTCTCTCTTTCCTCTCCTCTCCGGGCTCTCCTCACCCCTACCATCCGGCTCTCTTTCCTCCCTCCCCTCTCCACTCGCTGCTCTCTCCACTCCTCCTGGTCACTCTCTCCCCTCATCGCCTCCTCGACAGCTGCCTCAATCTCCCGGGACCTTTCAACAGTCGCTCTCTCCTCCTCTCTCAGGATCTTCATCTCCTCTCCTCTCTCTCACAACCTTCCTTCCCTCCTCCCATCTCCGCACCCTATCGCCCTCCTTCTCTCAGAGGTTCCTCCTCTCCATCTCCTCCTCCGGCACGTCACTCCATTCTCGCTCATCCTCCCCTCTCCTCTTCCCGTCCCCCACCGTCCTTCATCGTTCTCTCTCCTCGTTCCTCTGACGCTCGATCTAGGGTCACTCTCCTCCGACTCCTTCTATCTGTCTCAACTCTCGCTCAATCCGGTCCCTCTCCCGGCCTCCTATCACACTCTCTCCTCCCCTCTCCTCATACGTCCCTCCTCGCGATCACCGTCTCGCCTCGATCCTCATCTCCTCTCCTCTCCACTGCCTCGTTCGTCTCGCCCCTCGCGTTCCCCTCATCCCCTGACCCTCTCCCTCCATCTCGTCCCGACTCCCTCGCCTCTCGTCTCCCGTCTTCGTCTCATTCTCGCCTTTCTCCCCCTCGTCAATCTCTCTCTCCCGAGTCTAACATCGGTGACTCCTCGGCACAGTCCTCCTCACGCTCATCCGTCTCGTGCCTCCCTCTCATCGCGCTCCGAATCTCATTCCTCTCGTTCAGTCATCTCGTTGTCGTCCACCTCTTCCGTTCTCACTCTCAGGCCCCCCCTCTTCCTTCTTCCTCCTCCTCGCCTCCCCTCCTCATCTCCCCTCCTCCTCCCACTCCCGAACTCCTCTCTCTCACTCCCTCGAGTCCCTCCTCTCTCCTTCTCTCCACTCCTCCAGCCCCTCCCTCTTCCCAATCCTCACCACGTCTCTCTTCACTCCGGTCAGGGCCTCCCATCTACTACTCTCTCCGACTCTCTCTCCCCCCAGACTCTACCACGTCGTCCCCTCGTCTCATCTCCTCCTTCTCTTCGTCTCATCTCTCTCTCACGTCTGTAGGTTTAGTGAAGGCAAGTCTTTTTATCATTGATGTTCATCGCGGCCGTGAAAAGGGGGCGGGGACTGATGTAAAAAAGCACATGAGTGCTTATCTTCTATTATCCTCAAATTAAAAAAGTTTGGCCCTGCCTTGCCTTGCCTTTTGCCCTTGCCTTTGCCTTGCCCTTGTCATCTCTCTCTCTCTCCTCGCCTCTCTCTCTCTCTCCCCCTTTCTTCCCTTCGGTGTCGTCCCTTCACTCCGTCCGAATCGCCCTCTCTCACTCACTCTCCGCGCTCGGGTTCTCCACCTCTCCTCCCTCCAGTCCCTGTTCTCCCTCTCCCCATCTCGACCTCTTCGCCCCTTCATCTCTGCGGCCCTCGTTCTCCCCCACCTCCCGCTCGCTCTCTCTTCCCCCCGTCCCTCATCTCCTCGTCACCTCCAGGTCTCTCCCATGCTCTCTCCCCCGTTCTCTCATCTCCTCTCCCCATTCTCATCTCTCTCGTGTCTCTCTCTCTCCTCTCTCTCTCTCTCTTCTCTCTCTCTCTCTCTCTCTCTCTCTCTCTCTCTCTCTCTCTCTCTCTCTCTCCTCTCTCTCTCTCTCTCTCTCTCTCTCTCTCTCTCTCTCTCTCTCTGTCTGTCTGTCTGTCTGTCTGTCTGTCTCTCTGTCTCTCTGTCTCTCTGTCTCTCTGTCTCTCTGTCTCTCTGTCTCTCTCTCTCTCTCTCTCTCTCTCTCTTCTCTCACTCTCTGTCTCTGTCCCTTTCTCCTGTACTCCTCAGCTCAATTCAACTTAACGTGTATTGACAAGTTGTAATATCTTAAGATAGAGAGAGAGAGAAAAAAAATGAAAAGAAAAAGCGAAAGAAAGAAGCGGGTCTACTTTAGCGTTCCATTAGCAATAGCGGAGCTGTTTAACCAAGCATCGATGTGTGCGTTTAGAATAAAAGAAGAAGAAGAAAGAAAAAAAAATAAAAGACAGAGACAGAGACAAAACAACCCTGCAACTAACCAATAAAGCAGCCAGCCAGCCAGCCAGCCAGCCAAGCAAACGAATAAACAGAGAATCACAAGAGCTAACCCCCAAAAGATTCTAAAGGAGGAGACAAGGAAAAGAAGAAGAATTGCGAAGAATGTAAAGAATGTGAAGAATGTAAAGAATGTGAAGAAGGAGAGGAATGTGAGCAAGAGGAGGAGAGAAGAAGAAGAAGAAGAAGAAGAAGAAGAAGAAGAAGAAGAAGAAAGAAGAAGAAGAAGAAGAAGAAGAAGAAGAAGAAGAAGAAGAAGAAGAAGAAGAAGAAGAAGAAAAACAACAACAACAACAACAACAACAACAACAACAACAACAACAACAACAAGAGGAACAAGAAAGAAGAAGAAGAAGAAGAAGAAGAAGAAGAAGAAGAAGAAGAAGAAGAAGAAGAAGAAGAAGAAGAAGAAGAAGAAGAAGAAGAAGAAGAACAACAACAACAACAACAACAACAACAACAACAACAACAACAACAACAACAACAACAAAGAGGAACAAGAAGAAGAAGAAGAAGAAGAAGAAGAAGAAGAAGAAGAAGAAGAAGAAGAAGAAGAAGAAGAAGAAGAAGAAGAAGAAGAAGAAGAAGAAGAAACAACAACAACAACAACAACAACAACAACAACAACAACAACAATCAACAACAACAACAACAACAACAACAACAACAACAACAAGAGGAACAAGAAGAACAAGAAGAAGAACAAGAAGAACAAGAAGAAGAACAAGAAGAACAAGAACAACAACAAGAACAACAAGAACAAGAACAACAAGAACAAGAACAAGAACAAGAATTGGGGGGGAAAAGATTTGCCAAAAGAACTGCAAAGAATTACAAAGAATGTAAAGAATGTGAAGAAGAAGAGGAATGCGAGAAGAAGAAGAAGAAGAAATGGGAAAAAGGAAAACTCACCTGTCACCTTTAAACGATCCCAAAGGCTTTCCTCTTCCATTGTCTTCCATCGTTTGTTTGGGTTTGGTTTGTTGGGTGTTTTTGTTTTGTTTTGCTAAAGGTTTTCATGGAGAGGTGTTTTTTTTTTTGATTTTTGCAAAATAATGTCACTACATGCAAAAACAGCTTTCATGTTTCCTATTATACTTATGTTAAGATGTTCATCACAAAAGGGTTAATAACCCTTTTAGTCCAAACCGGGATTTACAGGGATTAATCATTCCCTCCCCTGAATCCTGAACCGGGATTTACACACAGTAGTTTTCCATCACGCAGTGACCTCCACGGATCGCTACCATATGCTGAAGCTCTATCAGGCTAGAGGCACAGAGCCTGCTCTGAGAGTCTGGAAGTAATTATAGCTGCTGGTATACATGTACTTAGAAGGAGAGAAAAAGGCGAGCGAGCATGTGTACCTGACGTGATTTCGTGATGGAATGCGAAATCTAGGGGCAGTTTGTGTGCAGAAAATTGTATTTTTATTTATTTATTTATTCTTTTATATCGAGGATAACAGAATAAGCAACGATGTGCTTTTTTTTTCATCCGGTCCCTGTGTGTATGCAGTTTCGTAAATATTGTCATCTGTTCCCACCGGCACATGATGGCCTACTCTTACGAAAAGTGGAACAGGATTTAACGTGTGCGCAAGATGTTCTGCGTGCGTTCGCACACGGGGCCTCGGTTTTAAAGTCTCATCCGAAGGACTTTTGGGGAGAGTAGAGTCAGCACTGATGTTAACTCCAGGAGAAAAATTTCTTCGACCGGACTCGAACCCGGGTCTTTTTTTTTTTTTTTTTTTTTTTATTCTTTTTTATATATCGAGGATAACAGAATAAGCAATCATGTGCTTTTTTTCATCCGGTCCCCGTGTGTATGCAGTTTTGTAAATATTGTCATCTGTTCCCACCGGCACACGATGGCCTACTCTTACGAAAAGCGGAACAGGATTTAACGTGTGCGCAAGATGTTCTGCGTGCGTTCGCACACGGGGCCTCGGTTTTAAAGTCTCATCCGAAGGACTTTTTGGGGAGAGTGGAGTCAGCACTGATGTTAACTCCAGGAAGAAAATTTCCTCGACCGGACTCGAACCCGGGTCTTCAAATTGCCAGCGCAATGTTCTGACCACTAGGCTATCCGCCCCCCCTCAAATTGCCAGCGCAATGTTCTGACCACTAGGCTATCCGTCCCCCTCAGAATCCGAATGCAAGAGGGTTAACTAACTCTGCACATTTACTAGTTAGTATCCACTTTGTTTTTTCCTTTTTTCTTGTTTTTTTCTGCAACCAACAAAATTTGTGCGTGTGTGTGTGTGTGTGTGTGTGTGTGTATGTGTCTTCGTTTTAACGTCTATCCACTAACAAGTGATTTTAGACTAGGAGAAGGGAAGGAGGTAATAGAAGTGAAATATAAGTGTGTGTGTGTTGGTTGAGTTGAATGAATGATCAAAACACACACACACACAGAACACACACACACACACACACACACCACACACAGACGCACACACACACAGACGTACACACACACACACACACACACACACACACACACACACACACACACACACACACACACACACACACACACATACACACACACATCTGACCATGAGAAAATCATTGAACTGCACATACAAAAGAAGACAAAGGAAAACAGATCAACTTGGGTAAGCTCGTATGTGCGCGCGCGTGTGTGTGTGTGTGTGTGTGTGTGTGTGTGTGTGTGTGTGTGTGTGTGTGTGTGTGTGTGTGTGTGTATGTGTGTAGTGTGTGTGTGTGTGTGTCTGTGTGTGTGTGTGTGTGATCTTCTGAATATGCATATTAGACTCAACTGAATCAGGCACTGGTGGATCTGCGCAGAACCTAGTTTGTTGTTAAAAAAATGGTCAGGAATATTCCACAAAGGGAATAGAAGTTTGAAGACTAGGGTGATACAGATAAATTATGAGGTTTGCGACGTTTCAGCACTCACAGGGGGACGGGATAGTCTGGTGGTCAGAGTGATACCTTCTTGACCTGCTGACCCGGGTTCGAATCTTGTTCAAGCGGATTTTTCCTCTGGAGGTAACATCAGTGCCGACTCCACTCCCCCTAAAAGTCTTTCCGATAAGCGTATAAACCAAAGTCCCCGTGGGAACACAAGCAAAACATACTTGCGCACACGTTAAAACCCGTTTCGCTTTTACTTTATTTATTTTATTTATTTATTGTTTTATATCGAGGATAATGGAATAAGCACTGATGTGCTTTATTACATCCAGTCCCCGTGGGTATGTAGTTTTGTAGGTGTCATCTGTTCCCAATGGCACACAATGGCCTACTCTTACGAAACGCGACGCAGGATTTAACGTATGCGCAAGATGTTCTGCATGCGTTCGCACACAGGGCCTCGGTTTATAGGCTCATCCGAAGGTCTTTTCGGTCGAGTAGGCTATTATGTGCCGGTGGGAACGGATGACCAAATTTACACCACCGTTTACACTCTTTTTACAACACTTTTTTACACACTCTTTTTTACAAGTCGAGGCAGATATTTCTGCGTGAAATTTGGGCTGCTCTCGCTGGAGAGAGCGTGTCGCCAGAAGAACAGCTCTTATGACAGATAACAATGATCTCTGTCTAAGCATTCGACGAAGAAAACGAAGTAGTAGTAGAAGAAGAAAAAATACTCCGAACAGAAAGAATTGTCCACACTACTTGTTTCCACGAGCATCAAAAGTCCAGAGTTTGTCTTCAAGGGACAATAACTATAACAAAGTTGAAGGAGCAGTAGTAGAAAACTTCACACACTTGTCAGTCCTACCACCACAACAACGAAACTTTGGGTAATACCCTGACATAAAATGTAGACAAGTCACTGCAACTGGCGATAGTAAAGGTAAAAGTAAAGGTGTCCCATAACTCTATGTCGTCGTAGGGGAGCGAGATGTCAGAGACCTCAGCTTCTCTAGGGGCCAGTATATTGAGGGCGGTGGCGCCCATCTCCTCTCCCTTGCTGCTTTACCTTCCCTGACCCTTAACAGGTAGGTACCATTAAGCTGGGGCAGTTGGGGGAACTGTACTGAAGCCAAGGCGGGTAAACGGTCACCCATCCACTTGCTAACCACGCTCGGTGCTGTATAACATTAGCTGGGGGAAAGCGATTGCTCTGAATACTGAGCTATCCCATCCCCAGCTGGTGATCAATGGTGAAAAACAATGTCCATGCCAAATTCCCCAGAAGCAGTAATTGAGACCAAAGAACCAATTCCCAACAGATGTGAACTTGTCCCAGAAAAAAGACCTTCTGTCAAGACTCACTTCAACTTTTGACAACATCCACTTGTTGCCCAAGCTTCTTTTCCCTGTGCAACTCCGCTACTCAAAAACCAGCCAAGGAGAAAAAATGGGATACCATTGATACAAGCCAGCGTCATCAGACTTCATCTGTGCCCTCTGCCGTAGGGACTGTCTGTCATTCCTGTGTTGGACTGGCCAGCTACAACAGACTGCTGTACCAGAATAAACACCTAAGGCGCAACTCCATAAGTCTTCCGAGACTGAAAGCTGTCAAGTACCATTGATAAGACATCTTTGCCAAAAATAAAAATGACACGATTCTCACTTTTCAATAGAAGTGGTGGCTGTAAAGAACTAAATCGGGGGAAATGGGACAACATCAAACTAGTCAGTTGAAGAAATTGGATTTGGGTCTGGTACTATAGCGGTGTTGTTTTCAATCTTCACTGGATTCCCCTGAGACTTTTCCGTGAAAGTGGCATTCTGCATGTGCTACACTGCACTGTTAGGACATTCTTTTTTTGTGTGTGGATGGTTGGTATGTTGTATAGCACCCATACCGCAGTAAGTCTCGCTTTCTTGGTGCGTTGTTATGTTTTTGGTTTGTGTGACAGTCTAGGCTCCAACATGAGTACAGGAAATTTTATCTATCTATCTATCTATCAATGTATATATCTATCAATGTATCTATCTATCTATCTATCTATCTATCTACCTATCTATCTATCTATCTATCTATCTATCTATCTATCTATCTATCTATCTATCTATCTATCTATCTATCTATCTATCTATCTATCTATCTATCTATCTATCTATCTATCTAGGTATCTACCTATCTATCTATCTGTCTGTCTATCTATCGATCGATCAATCGATCGATCGATCGATCCATCTATCTATCTATCTATCTATCTATCTATCTATCTATCTATCTATCTATCTATCTATCTATCTATCTATCTATCTATCTATCTATCTATCTATCTATCTATCTATCTATCTACATATATATATATATATGTATATATATATGTATCTATCTATTTATGCATCTATGTATCTACCTATCTATCTATCTATCTGTCTGTCTATCTATCTATCGATCGATCGATCGATCTATCTATCTATCTATCTATCTATCTATCTATCTATCTATCTATCTATCTATCTATCTATCTATCTTTTCCTGTCTGCAACTGTATTTATTTCCAAATCAGAGTGGCTTTTTTCTACAAAATTTTGCCAGGGACAACACTCTTGTTGCCGTGGGTTCTTTCACGTGCGCTAAATAATGTTGTGTAAAACACGGGACCTCGGTTTATCGTTCTCATCTGAAAGACTAGCACCCAGACCACCACTCATGGTAAAATAGATGAGGGAAAAGTTTCGGACCCAAAATGGGGATGGAACCACCGCACACTTCTGACCCGGACTTTCCACTTTCTAGGCAGGTGCGTTACCTCTAGACCACCGATCTACATTTTCATCTGTCTGCCTGTGCATTATTTTCTCCCGTAAGTGTGTACCAAAGGATAGTTTTGGTGAGAGAGCTGTAAAATGGGACGTGACCAAACCATACCAGCTTCCTCCACTTCACAACAACCAGAAGAGGTTGTCATGACTCAAAAACTTTTTAATCTTGCGCACATGTTTAATCCTGTTCTGTTTTTTTTGTTGAAGTAGGCTATTGTGTGCCGGTGGGAACAGATGACATTTACACAACTGCATATACAAGGGGACTGGATGTAAAAAAATAAAGCACACGAGTGCTTATTCCATTATTCTCGATATAAAAGAATAAACTAGAAGATAAAATAAAAGAAATGAATAAATAGATACATAAGTTAATTGATTAATTCCTTAATTAATTAAAAAACACCTCTTGCCATAATGACTCGTGGATTCTGTAGATCTATGTACTAGTTAGCGAAAAAAAAAGTCCTTGTTATTTTGTATAAATGCAATATCAGTGTAGAAACCAAAACAAAGATATACACAGATTCCAGGGCGAACAGTGAACACTGAACACTGAAATGGTTTTAATGGTACTTCGGTTGTAGGCCACAATACAACCATTTAGGGGAACTGGTATAGTAATGCAGGAATGTTGATAACATTTTAAAACATACAAAAGTCAAAACTCAGGGAGATAGAAAAAAAAATAACATAACATTAAAACCAAAAAATCATTTATAGATCAAGAAACACTGAAAAGAAACTAGCATCGTGCAACATAAACATGTGCTTGACCCTGGCTGTAAATTCAAAACATCTCGAGCGCACTATCAAAAGGGAAAAAATAGCAATCAATCAGCCAAGCTAACGCACATTACCTCAACAACATAGATATATCAAATTCAGACAATCCATCTCTTTCTTCCGCTAACTGAGTAGAAGACATAATATCGGGAGACACTGTGCATCTGGTGAATATTTGATATTTTCAGAAACACTGGAAACGGAATTTTAGTTAAATTCCCCAGGAATTTATCTCTAAGCTAAGTTCCAAATATATGGGGCAGTGAAGACAGACAGAGAGAAACAGAGGAAAGATAGGGAGAGAGAGAGAGAGAGACAGAGACAGAGACAGAGACAGAGACAGACAGAAGACAGACAGACAGACACACAGAAGAGGACAGACAGAGACAGACAGAGACAGAGACAGAGACAGAGATAGAAGACAGACAGACAGACAGACAGCAGACAGAGACAGACAGACAGACAGACAGACAGACAGACAGACAGAAGACAGACAGACAGAGCAGACAGGCAGGCAGACAAACACAGTCAGATAGACAGAGACAGAGACAGACAGACAAGATCGACAGAAGGAGACAAAGAGAGAGAGAGAAAGAACAGGAAAAAATAAATACTGCAACTAATTTGCAATAAGACGTATAAAACAAAAAACAAGGAAGCAAAAAAAAATAAAATACTGATAAATTGCATATGCTACAAAGAAAAGTGCAATCTAAGTCTGTCATACAAGATAAAAACGTATCGTATTTAGCAATGTGTTATGTTCTGTTGCAGTTTCATTCATTGTCTTTGTCTCTGTTCTGTCTGTCTTGGTCTGTCTGTCTGTCTGTCTGTCTGTCTGTCTGTCTGTCTGGATGTCTGCTGTCTGTATGTTCTGTTATGTCTGTATTCTTATTCTGTATGTCTGTATGTCTGTATTTATTTATTTATTTATTAATATTTGTACCTTTTCATGTCTAAGCAGATTTCTCTGTGTGAAATTCGGGCTGCTCTCCCGGGGACAGCGCGTCTCGCCACAAGAGCAGCGCCACCCATTATTTTTTTCCTGTCCGCAACTCTATTTGTTTCCCAATCAGAGTGACTTTTTTTTTTTACAGAATTTTGCCAGGGACAACCCTCTTGTTGCCGGGGGTTCTTTTACGTATGTTATATAATACTGTGTAACATATAGGTCGGGATAGCCTAATGGTCAGAACATTGCGCTCGCAATTTGACGACCCGGGTTCGATTCCCGATTGAGGGGATTTTTTAGTTAACATCAGTGCTGACTCCACTCTCCCCAAAAGTCCTTCGGATGAGACTTTAAACCGAGGCCCCGTGGGCGAACGCACGCAGAACATCATGCGCACACGATAAATCCTGTTCCGCTTTTTGTAAGAGTAGGCTATTGTGTGGCAGTGAGAACGGTTGACAATATTTACAAAAATGCATACACACGGGGACTGGACATAAAAAGCACGTGAGTGCCTATTCCATTATCCTTGACATAAAAGAATAAATAAAATAAATAAATAAAACAGGACCTCGGTTGATCGTCTCATCCGAAAAAGATGTATGTCTGCATGTCTGTATGTCTGTATATTATGTTCTGTCTCTGTCTATCTGTCTGTCTGACTGTCTGTCTGCCTCCTTGCCCGCATGGCTGTATGTAGGTTCTGTCTTTGTCTCTGCCTTTGCCCGCAGTTTCTGTTGTATATAGTGAGCCTTCATTCAACAAGTCTTCCTCAACTTGTGGGATCTGTCTGTCTTTGCATGTCCATTAGGTTTGCTGAAGTCTCGCCCGTATTTTTTTCTTTTCTACAAGAATTTGGGTGAAAATAATATTTTATTTAAAAGTAAGTTTACGCTAGAAAAGGTGACGGGATAGCCTAGTGGTCAGCACATTGCGCTCGTAATTTGACCACCCGAGTTTGATTCCCGTTGGATGGGATTTTCCCCCTGGGGTTAACATCAGTGCTGACTCCACTCCCCCCAAAAGTCCTTCGGATGAGACTGTAAACCGAGGCCCCGTGTGCAAACGCACGCAGAACATCTTGCGCACACGTTAAATCCTGTTCCGCTTTTCGTAAGAGAAGGCCATTGTGTGTGGCGGTGGGAACAGATGACAATATTTACAAAACTGCACACACACGGGGACTGGATGAAAAAAGCACATGAGTGCTTATTCTGTTATACTCGATATAAAAAGATATGTATTAATAATATATGATAATATATATAATATATATGATATGCATATAGTGATGTCGAATTGTTCTGAATCTGTAGAGACTGTCCCGAGCCTAAGGCTCATCAGGCCGGTGCTTATCCCGGTTTCTGTGGCGTTAAGCGACTGAGAGTCATAGACTCCCCCCTGGATAGGACGCCAGTATATCGCAGGGTTAACCCCCAACACAAGGTTGGTACCCCTTTTACACCTGGGTGGGGTGAGAAAATAGCCGTAAAGTGCCTTTTCCAAGGGCACAACGCCATAGCCGAAAGCTGGGATCGAACCCGCAACCTTTAGATTACGAGTCCAACGCCCTAACCACTAGACTACAGCGGCGGCTTGAATCTACAGAAGGGAAGAGAAATTACGCCCACCCAACCCCCTACTTCCTCCTCCTCTTCCTTCCTCCACCAAATGATTTGAGATAATCCTGATGACCATACCCACCCACCCCTACTGTAAGTCTAGTGGACACCCAGGCTAAACACTGACCAGTATAGCACGGTGTCCGCTATTTCATCTCGCATTATTTAATATCTTCTAATCCAGTTGGTTCAAAATCATCTTCATTATTAAAATCTTTTTCGATGTAAATCATTCAAACTAGGAGACACTCGTACTAGCTTTTGAATCGGTTCTAATCCAGTAGGTTCAGTATCGTCTTCATTAAAACTTTTTTTGGGATGTAAATCAGTCTAACTGCGAGACACTGTGACTAAAGTTTTGATGCATTTTCTTTTTATGTCAATCTGTTTTATCCATTGATTTATTTGTTATGATTATTGCGAGCACGATACTGTTTACTATGTGTTTTCCTACTCCAAAATGGGTCAAGGGTATTTTGAATGAATCACATTCTCTGTCTGTCTGTCTGTCTGTCTGTCTGTCTGTCTGTCTGTCTGTCTGTCTGTCTCGTCTGTCTGTCTGTCTGTCTGTCTGTCTGTCTGTCTGTCTGTCTGTCTGTCTGTCTGTCTGTCTGTCTGTCTGTCTGTCTGTCTGTCTGTCTGTCTGTCTGTCTGTCTGTCTGTCTGTCTGTCTGTCTGTCTGTCTGTCTGTCTGTCTGTCTGTCTGTCTGTCTGTCTGTCTCTCTTCTCTCTCTCTCTCTCTCTCTCTCTCTCTCTCTCTCTCTCTCTCTCTCTCTCTCTCTCTCTCTCTCTCCTCTCTCTCTCTCTCTCTCTCTCTCTCTCTCTCTCTCTCTCTCTCTCTCTCCTCTCTCTCTCTCTCTCTCTCTCCTCTCTCTCTCTCTCTACTCAACTCTCTCACTGTCATTAAGCTTAGGGGAACCAAGGTGAAATATGTACACAGCAGAACGCTATGACTGCCCTACTCGATCCATCGTACATAAAAGTTCAACAACCTACCTCCGCAGCAATATTAATTGTGACGCTCCACCACAAAAGGAGTCGCATTGCACCAGAGGTCAATTTTTAGTTGTTGATATTTTTTTTAAATCTGCAATGATATGGCTACACAATAGAAAAAAACAGATTGAAAATCGGACAAGTACATGAAAAGTTATTACAAATTGAAATGACAGACTGCAGGAAATAACAAAACGAGAAATGGACAATTTAAATATCATGATAAATTATCAGAATGAGGGCTTGGGCATTTTTAAAGCACGTTTAAAAGCAAAAGGATACAAAATCATTAACTTGATATTTCATTACAAGGTAGAATAATGGCTATAGTTTTATAATCAATCAAAAATCTGAAAATTGCCAACTTGACCCTACCTACCTTTAATGGCTCCTAGCGGAAAAGTGGGTTATGTGCTAAGCGACTCATTTCGTGGTGGAGCGTCACAATTTTCTAAGGTTCGCCACTGATGACATTTTCACATCGTAGTACTTTTTTTTTTCTCGCCCACTGTTGAGAAAGACGGAATTTATTCTGTCGTTGGTGGTGATGTCTAAAACAAGACACTAGTGTGCATGACTTCTTTTTAATTGTTAGTTTTGTATTAATTTGTTTTCAGTGTGTGCACAAAGTCTTTTTTTATCTACTTGATCGATTGAGATATTATTGATTTTATTTCCTTATTAATCATTGAACTATGCATTTATTCATTTATTTACTTATTATCTGTTTATTAATTTAATCCTTTATCTATTTATTTGTTTGTTTATTTATTTTGTAAATTTACTCTTTTATATATCGAGGAAAATAGAGTAAGCGCTCGTGTGTGTTTGTATTTTATGACATCCAGTCCTCGTGTGTGTGCTGTTTTGTAATTTTTGTCATCTGTTCACACCAGCACACAATGGCCTACTCTTTCGAAAAGCGGAACAAGTTTTAACATGTGCACAAGATGTTCCGCGTACGTGTGTTCGCACAGGTGGCCTCGTGTTTATAGTCTCACCCGAAGGTCTTTACGGGAAGAGTGGAGTCAGCACTGATGTTACCTCCAGGAGAAAGAAACCCTTATTCGAACCCGGGTCGTCAGATTGCGAGCGCAATATTCTAACCACCAGGCTATCCCGTCCCTTGAGTGTTAGTGCACGGGACCTCGGTTAATAGCCTCGTTCGATTGAAGTCAGCACTGATGATGTTAAATCCGAGAGAAAAAACATCCTCAAACATGTGGCTCAATAAGGAATCGAACCTGTATCGTTAGAACGTGCGCTTACCTGCTCTAACCACAAGGCTATTATCCCCAACAACCTGCTTCTCCAATTTTGTTGTGTTTGTTTTAAATATATGAAATAATGTATCTTTTTTGCAAAAAAAAACCAACAAACTTTTTTTCTGTAAGAGAAAACCATTTGTGTTCGTAGGAATTGACAACACTAGTTTAAAAAAATGAAAGAATACGTCAACACAATGCAAAAAAAAAAAAAAAAAACCCAAACCCGAAAAGTCAACACGTAAATACTTGTTCATCATCTTTATGATAAAGTACTTAAACTGAATTAAAAATTGAGTTGAATTGAATCAATTCAAATCGATTTCAATGGGAATGAAATCCTTTGCCTTCCATTTTATTTTTCTCTAAAGTAAAAAAAAACAAAAAGAAACAAAAAACGAAAACAAGTTTATGTTTCTATCATCGCTATTCTCTTTCTTTGTCTGTTTGTCTTTGTCTGTCTATCTCTCTGTATGTCTGTCTTTGTCTGTCTGTCTGTCTGTCTGTCTGTCTGTCTGTCTTCCCGCCTACCTGAGTGCCTGTATGTCTATCCATTTCTCTTTCCATTTTTCCAATACAAGAAGAAAAATGACCAAAAAAAACCGCATAAAAAATATTTTAAAAAATAATCGCAACAGCAACTACTATGGCAATGACGATAACATTTATACAGCAGCATCCAATTCAGTAGTGACTGTGAGAGATTCCTTCACTTTCCTAACCAACAGAACACCCAAAATGAATTAGTAAAGAGCAGAGCAGAGACCGCCAAGAGAGAGGAGAGAGAGAGAGAGAGAGAGAGAGAGAGAGAGAGAGAGAGAGAGAGAGAGAGAGAGAGAGAGAGAGACAGAGACAGAGACAGAGACAGACAGAGACAGACAGAGACAGAGACACAGACACAGACACAGACAGACAGACAGACAGACAGACAGACAGACAGACAGACAGACAGAGACAGAGACAGACAGACAGACAGACAGACAGACAGACAGACAGACAGACAGAGACAGAGACAGAGACAGACAGACAGACAGACAGACAGACAGACAGACAGAGAGACAGAGAGAGAGACAGAGAGAGAGAGAGAGAGAGAAAGAGAGAGAGAAACACAGAGAGAGAGAGAAGAGAGAGAGAGAGAGAGAGAGAGAGAGAGAGAGAGAGAGAGAGAGAGAGAGAGAGAAGAGAGAGAGAGAGAGAGAGAGAGAGAGAAGAGAGAGAGAGAGAGAGAGAGAGAGAGAGAGAGAGAGAGAGAAAGAGAGAGAGAGAGAGAGAGGAGAGAGAGAGAGAGAGAGACATATTTATTTATTTATTTTATTTATTCTTTTATATCGAGGATAACAGAATAAGCAATCATATGCTTTTTTTCATCCGGTCCCCGTGTGTATGCAGTTTTGTAAATCATGTCATCTGTTCCCATCGGCACACGATGGCCTACTCTTACGAAAAGCGGAACAGGATTTAACGTGTGCGCAAGATGTTCTGCGTGCGTTCGCACACGGGGCCTCGGTTTAAAGTCTCATCCGAAGGACTTTTGGGGAGAGTGGAGTCAGCACTGATGTTAACTCCAGGAAGAAAATTTCCTCGACCGGACTCGAACCCGGGTCTTCAAATTGCCAGCGCAATGTTCCGACCACTAGGCTATCCGCCCCTCCATAGAGATAGAGAGAGAGAGAGCAATGATCATCCTGTTAGTTTGCTCCCCAAAGATCATTCATCTCCATTTTGTTATATTCAAAACGCAAGAGATGGCAGGGACGGGCGCGCAGAAGGGAGGAAGAGGCAATGGGGGGAGGGGGTTGAGGAGAATTTTTTTTTTAATTTATTTTTTATTTATTTATTTATTTATTCTTTTATATCGATTTAAGGATTTAACGTGTGCGCAAGATGTTCTGCGTGCGTTCGCACACGGGGCCTCGGTTTAAAGTCTCAATCCGAAGGACTTTTGAGGGAAATGGAGTCAGCACTGATGTTAACTCCCGGAAGAAAATTTCCTCGACCGGA
>CM060348.1:25842686-25847686 GCA_030674155.1 Stramonita haemastoma
CGTGTGCGTGTGCGTGTGTGTGTTGTGTTGTGTGTGTGTGTGTGTGTGTGTGTGTGTGTGTGTGTGTGTGGTGTGTGTGTTGCGTTTGTCTGTCTTTCTGTCTGTCTGTCTGTCTGTCTGTCTGTCTGTCTGTCTGCCTGCATGCCTGTCCATCTCTCTCTCTCTCTCTCTCTCTCTCTCTCTCTCTCTCTCTCTCTGTCTCTGTCTCTGTCTCTCTCTCTCTCTCTCTCTCTCTCTCTCTCTCTCTCTCTCTCTCTCTCTCTCTCTCTCTCTCTCTCTCTCTTCTCTCTCTCTCTCTCTCTCTCTCTCCTCTCTCTCTCTCTCTCTCATCTCTCCCTTAAGTTCCCATGCTCGGAGTATGATCATATTCTTGAGAATAAAACACGTTTAAATTGTCAATTTGAAGCACTTTGTTCTACTTTTATGAGTAACGCAATCGTTTCAAATTTCACCTTATAAAAGGACAATCCTTCGTTTCTTTTGCTTGATGCTGATGATATGGCGATCAAAACGGTTACAATGCTCTTTGCAGAATCCAAGAAATTAAGATTAATTCTCTGTGTGTGTGGGTGGGGGGGGGGGGGGGGAGTGTCAATGTGTGTGTGTGTTGATGGGTGTGTGTGTGTGTGTGTGTGTGTGTGTGTGTGTGTGTGTGTGTGTGTGTGTGTGTGTGTGTGTGTGTGTGTGTGTCGTGTGGTGTGTGTGTGTGTGTGTGTGTGTTGTGTGTGTGTGTGTGTTGTGTGTGTGTGTGTGTGTGTGTGTGTAGGTGTGTAGGGGTGTGGGTATGTGTTTGTGTGTGTGCATGTGTGTATGTGTGTATTCAATTGTATGTGTGTGTGTGGGGGGATTGTTTTTTTTTTTTTTTGTGTGTTGTGTGTGTGTGTGTGTTGTGTGTGTGTGTGTGTGTGTGTGTGTGTTGATGTGTGTACGTGCGTGTGAGTGTGGAGGAGAGGAGAGAGAGAGAGAGAGAGAGAGAGAGAGAGAGAGAGAGAGAGAGAGAGAGAGAGAGAGAGAGAGAGAGAGAGGAGAGAGAGAGAGAGAGAGAGAGAGCGCTGATGTTTGTTTTGTTTTAAGGAATAAATAGGTATGGATCTGCCGCGCGTATCTTTTTATCATGATCTTTTGTTGTTGCTATCTAGTATACTGCACAGTTTCCGTCACTTTCTTTGTTATTACAGTCAACTTATATTGATTGTTTAGTATATGTATTATTATTATTTTGGACATGGTAAAGGTAAAGCCGTCCCATAACCTGTGTGGTCTTAGTGGAGCGAAGCATCAGAGACGTCAGCTTTTCCAGGGGCCAGCATATTGAGGGCGGCGCCCATCTCCTCTTCCTCGCTGCTTTACCTTTCCCTGACCCTAAAGAGGGCAGGTACCCATTTACAGCTGGGTGAACAGGGGGGGGGGGGGACTTTTATGAAGCCAAGGCGCGCACACGGTCACCCATCCAACTGGTAACCACACTCGATGCGGCTTAACTTTGACTTTTGGGGGGAACACGAGCGCTCTGACCACTGAGCTATCCCACTATGGACTTGAATTTCTGTAAATTATCCTTAAGCCAACACTTTCACTTATTCCTAAATAATATTCACCAAATCCTCAGGGACAGGATAGCTCAGTGGTCAGAGCACTCGCTTTCCCCAAGCCAAGTTAAGCAGCATCGAGCGTGGTTGCCTGTTGGATGGGTGACCGTTTGCGCGATTTGGCTTCAGTAAAGTCCCCCAGTTTACCCAGCTGTAAATGGGCACCTACCCTCTTTAGGGTCAGGAAGGGTAAAGCAGCGAAGGAGAGGAGATGGGCGCCGCCCTCAACATGCTGGCCCCTAGAGAAGCTGAGGCCTCTGACGCCTCGCTCCTCTACGACCACACAGGTTATGGAACACCTTTACCTTTACCTAATCCCCAAATCGAAATCTCATTGTGGGTAAAAAAAAATGGTCAGATACGCAAAATCACTATTTCTGAACCGTAATAGCGCTAGACGAAGAACGAAAAGAATAATTTTCCTGACAAAATGGTGTGGGGATTTTGTTTTTGGTCTGTTTTGTTTTATGAAAAGACACACTAAGGCATCAGGACTGTCTGTCTTTTTATTCGATACTCTGTGACAATGAGAGAGGAATACATTTGAATTCACTGTTCCGTCACATGTGACAACGATTGAAAAATATTGAATTACCATTAAATTCGTTGTTTGATTTGGGGTTACTTGTTTTGTTTCCCGTTTTGGTGCGGTTCTTGGTGGGGTTTTTTTGATTGGTTGGTTGGTTGGTTGGTTGGTTGGTTGGTTGGTTGGTTGGTTGGTTAGTTGGTTGGTTGCTTGGTTGGTTGGCTGGATGGTTGGTTAGTTGGTTGGTTGGTTGGCTGGCTGGTTGGTTGGTTGGTTGGTTGGTTGGTTGGTTGGTTGGTTGGTTGGTTGGTTGGTTGGTTGGTTGGTTGGTTGGCTGGTTGGCTGGCTGGTTGGTTGGTTGGTTGGTTGGTTGGTTGGTTGGTTGGTTGGCTGCTTCGTTGGTTGGTTGATTGGTTGGCTGGCTGGTTGGTTAGTTGGCTGGTTGTTTTGCTACTTGGTTGGTGGGCTGGTAGGCTGACTGGCTAGTTGGCTGACTGGCTGGCTGGCTGCTTGCTTGCTTGCTTGGCTGGTTGGTTGGTTGTTTGTGTATATTGTTTTGTTATCCTGCTTTCCCATACTATGTGACGTTCCCATCCCCTAATTCCCAAGCCGTCTTGTGACATTCCCATCCCACCATTCCCGCGCACCCTTACTCTTATCTATTTCTTCCTACCTTGCTCAGATTCGCTGTGTGTCTTACCCTCAAAAGCAAAAAAATCTACAAGGAGTTCTTCAATATCAGGCCGCCGTGAGGCCACTAGCCAGAGGGATGTTGCACTGCTTCTGAGTCACGTTGGTGGTGTTCAGTGGTGCCTGGTCTGAGCTAACATACGCCGGATGCTACCTACTATTCTTTTTTTTTAATCATTTTTTTTATATTGAGGATAATGAAATAAGCACTCATGTGCCTTTTTTCATCTCGTCTCCGTGTGTATGCAGTTTTGTAAACATTGTCATCTGTTCCCACCGGCACACAATGGCCTACTCTTACGAAAAGCAGAACAGGATTTAACGTGGGCGCAAGATGTTCTGCGTGCGTCCGCACACGGGGCCTGGGTTTACAGCCTCATCCGAAAGACTTTTTGGGGAGAGTAAAGTCAGCACTGATGTTAACTCCAGGGGGAAAATCTCTCCGAAAAGGGAGTCGAACCTGGGTCGTCAAATTGCGAGCGCAATGTTCTGACCACTAGGCTATCCCGTCCCCTTAAGATTCCCTACTGATGACAGTATTAGCTCAGTCACTGAAGGAGGAGGAGTGAGACACCCCCCCCCCCCCCCCCCCCCGCCCTACACACACACACCTTTCCTCCGAGGTGTCGACCACCATAACGTTCTCCCACCCTCTAGACCTACTCTCGTGAACCTTCAACCCCAAAGGCTTTGACTCACACTCATCAGATGCACAAAAGTGTATGGGGAAACTGAGAGTGAGGTCACCATAAGATTAGAGCAACGGGGGCTACCGAATCAGAGGCTTTTTTTTTAATTGCATGATGATCAATGACGATGAGGATGATATTTACATGCTGAATTGCGGGGGGGGGGGGGGGGGGGGTATGTGTGTGTGTGTGTTTCTGTGTGTGTGTGTGTGTGTGTGTGTGTGTGTGTGTGTGTGTGTGTGTGTGTGTGTGTGTGTGTGTGTGTGTGTGTGTGTGTGTGTGTGTGTGTGTGTGTGTGTGTGTGTGTGTGTGTGTGTGTGTGTGTGTGTGTGCGCGCGCGCTTTGAGACTGCCTGACATGGTTGTACTTTGCGTTTCTTGTCGTCATAATCATTATATCCATCCTGGCGTCAACCGGGCCTGAAAGATACAAGCACCTGCAGTGTTGGTCACCTAATTAGAGTAAAATTGTAAAAATGGCATATTATAGTAAATTTCCACCTAGGTAGAAGCCGGTCAGAGTCCGAAAAAATCTTTAACTCTTATGGGATTCGAACTCAGACCTCCCAGTCCGTAACCAATGGTGCTAACCACTACGCCATGGCGTCTGACGTTTTGCATTGGTTTAGTTTTGTTTTGTTTTGTTTCGTTTTTTGTTTGTTACTATTTTGTTTTAGGGAAGTGATGGGGATGTTGTTGTTGTTTGCTAGGAAAGGATTTTCTTGTAGATGGGAGTGATTTCTGTTCTTTTTTATTTCTTCGTTCCTTTTTCTTATTTCTTTCTTTCCTTTTTTTTCTTTCTTTTCTTTTCTTTTCTTTGTTTTCTTTCGTTTTCTTTTCTTTTCTTTTTTTTTCTTTTTTTTCTTTCTTTCTTTATTTCTTGTGCTTTTCTTTTTTCGTATGTTTTTTTTTTAATTTCCTACTGTATTTCTTTCTGGCAGTAAATCTGTTTATTTCGTTTTATCTCACTATCTTTTTCTCTGATTTTCTTTGTATGTTTCTTTACTTCTCTCTCTCTCTCTCTCTCTCTCTCTCTCTCTCTCTCTCTCTCTCTCTCTCTCTCTCTCTCTCTCTCTCTCTCTCTCTCTCTCTCTCTCTCTCTCTCTCTCTCTTTCTCTCTCTCTCTCTCTCTCTCTCTCTCTCTGGCTTTTCCCCGCTCACATATATAATACATGTTTTTAGAATTTTAAAATAATTGTCTCGATGAAGATTATTTTTTTTAAATGTGACGATGTTTGGGTTATTCTATTGGGCGTTAAATCTTAATGTTGCTGCTTTTTTTTAATTTGTTTGTTGTTGTTTGTTTTTTTGTTAATATTTTTCTTCATAATAGTATTTTATAGTTAAAAATGGGGAGAATTTTGATGTATATATTTTTTTTATTACTCTTTTCTCTGTAGTCTCCTCTCTATTTTGATCCATTTGATTTACTGTGTTATAATCAGTGTATCTGTCTTGACACATGTTAGGGTCAGATGGGGATGTTTGGTTTTTATTTGGTGGTGGG
>CM060348.1:25852686-25857686 GCA_030674155.1 Stramonita haemastoma
GATAACAATGATCTCCCATGCTGATGTTAGATATGCTGAGCCTGATTTGTCAAGCGTTTAATTAACGGCAGTGCATCGCATTTTCTTTCTCCTATGACAGACAACAATAGTTGCTGTCTGAACCTTCGACGAAGAAAAATAAAGAAACACATACTCAATGAGAGCATTTTCTATGACGTTAATTATGACCTTGGCTTCAGTACAGTCTCCTAGTGTACCCAGTTGCATCAAGGGAGTAGGAGATGGGCGCCACCGCCCTCAATATGCTGACCCCTAGAGAAGCTGAGGTCTCTGATGCCTCGCTCCCCTACGACTACATAGGTTATGGGACACTAGCTTTACCATTGGTGACGCTCCACCACGAAATAAGTCGCTTAGTACATATTCCACTTTTCCGCTAGGAGCCATTAAAGGTAGGTTTGGGGTGAGGTTGTCAATTTTGATATTTTGATTGATTATAGAACTATAGCACTTATTCTACCGTGTAGTAAAATATCAAGGCATAATTTTGTTTCTTTTTGCCTTTAAACGTGATTTGAAAATAGCAAAGCCCTCATTCTAACCACCTATTATGATCCTTAACTTGTCAATTTCTCATTTTGACATTTCCTGCAGTCTATCATTTCAATTTGGAATAACTTTTGATAGAATTGTTCGATTTTCAATCTGTTTTTTGTATTGTATAGCCATTTTATTGCAAATTAACAACGTGTTAATTACGAAAAATTGACCTTTGGTGCAATGCAACTCCTTTTGTGGTGGAGCGTCACATTTGTCTTTACCAGTGATGACTACGATACTGAAGAAAACTACCCAGGGTGGCTGGGATCTGATGGTAGATTTGATGTTGTTGTTGTTATCAATGTCATATTTGCTAGAAGTTCCCGTGACCAAACACAATGGTGGATCGGTGGTGTCGGTGTAATGCACCTTAATTAAAAGGCAACAAAGAAAGGTAAAGCGTTCCATAACCTATGTAGGGTTCACGAGGCATCAGAGACCCCAGCTTCTCTAAGAGCCAGCATATTGAGGGCAGTGGAGCCCATCTCCTCTCTCCCTCGCTGCTTTACCTTCCCCTGACCCTAAAGAGGGCAGGTACCCATTTACAGCTGGGTGAACTGGGGGGACTGTACTGAAGCTAAAGCGTGTAAACGGGTCACCCATCCAACTGGTAACCACACTCGATACTGCTTAACGTTCGCTTTGGGAAAGCGAGTGCTCTGATTACTGAGCTATTCCTTCCCCTCAAAAAAAATATAACAACATTAATAATTTTCAATACAATTTAGGAATTTCGCTTACATTAATAAGTGACAAAATTGGGGGTGGGGATAGGGGTTGACGGGGGGGAGGGGGGTGCGTGGGCGAACATCACTAAATATTTTGGACTCGGGTATTCCTGTGACACGCAGCTTTCTGAAAGGGTTATACATTCCTGTTCTCTCTTTCTCTTGTTGTGTGTGTGTGTGTGTGTGTGTGTGTGTGTGTGTGTGTGTGTGTGTGTGTGTGTGTGTGTGTGTGTGTGTGTTGTGTGTGTGTGTGTGTGGGCGTGCGTGCGTGCGTGCGTGCGTGTGTGGTGGGGGGGGGGGGCGTGCGTGCGTGCGTGCGTGCGTGCGTGCGTGTGTGTGTGTGTGTGTGTGTGTGTGTGTGTGTGTGTGTGTGTGTGTGTGTGTGTGTGTGTGTGTGTGTGTGTGTGTGTGTGTTTGTTTGTGTGTGTGTGTTCTTTCCTTCTTTCTTTCTTTCCTCCTTTCCGCTTAGCGATTCTGTCTTTCTGTCCTCTCTTTCTTTCTGAAAGGGTCGTACATTCCCGTTCTGATTGATGTTCAACTTCTAACCCTTCCCCCACCCTCCCACACACACAACCTCCCAACAGCCATTTGTCAAGCGAAAAATCAATGAAATAAGCAGCTGAACTCTGAGAGCCTGTTTGGTTGGCAGGTGTTTATGTGGATATCTTCTTTAAGACAGCGTGGTAGAAGACACGCTGCTTACAGATTTGTTTTTTCTTTTTCATTCGTCGGCTAGAGCTCTTAACTGAGGCCCCGTGTGTGTGAACGCACGTAGAACATCTTGCGCACACGTTAAATCCTGTTCCGCTTTTCGTTAGAGTATGCCATCGTGTGCTGGTGGGAACAGATGACATCTACAAAACTGTATACACACGAGGACTGGATGTAAAAAAACAAACAAAACAAGAATGCTTATCCCACTATCCTCGATATAAAAGAATAAAAGCAAAAAAAAGAAAAGAAAGAAAAAGACAGAAAAGTTTACCAAAAGTCTTATTTTTGTGTATTAGTGGACAGGATCGATAGCTCAGTGGTCAGAGCATACGCTTTCCTAAAGCTACGGTTGATAAGCAGCATCGAGTGTGGTGACCAAGTGGATGGGTGACCATTTCCGCACCTTTGCTTCACTACAGTCCCCAGTCCATCCAGCTGTAAATGGATACCTGCCCCCTTTTAGGCTCAGGGAAGGAAAAGCAGCGAGGGAGAGAGGAGATGGGCGCCGAACCTCAATATGTTGGCCCCTGGAGAAGCTGAGGTCTCTGATGCCTTGACCAGATAGGTTATGGGACACCTTACCTTTATCTTTTACCTTTATTTCGTGTATGCAACCGTCTGCCCATCATTAAACCAGCTACCCTCTACTTTGGGAGTAATTCTGAATAATTATGATACCAGCATGTAAACCAGGGTTTTATTTTTTTTAATTTTATGTTAAATTTTGTTCTCGTTTCTCATGACACGCAATGGCCTACTCTTTTGATATGTGGATGGGGTTTAACTTGTGTAATGTAGATGTTGTACGTGCGTTAGTACACAGAAAATCTGTTTATATTCGTTACCGAGGAAAGTTAGGTGTCTTGGCGAAGGACTAATTCCATGCTGTCGGATTGCAAGCGAAATAAGAATACACGCATAACATTGTGCGCAGACGTTAAAAAACCCGGCCAGTCCCGTTGTTTTGACGGCCGTCTCTTTGACGGTAGAACGGATCCGTCAAAGCGGCCATAGTCAACCCGGCCCGTCTCTTTCTGACAATATGGTCACCCCGAGACTGCGAGTGACGCAAAAATGAGGCTGCCGCGGTGACGCAAATCGACAGAAAATAGTTCGACATAAAAAGTGTTTTCACGTAAAATCCCCCCAAAAAACTTTTCTCAAAACCATTGGAATGTAATCGGGAAGGGTCAATTTACTAGTTTGTGTAGTCAGAATTTTTGAAGCACCATAAATAAGTTTTTCTTGATTATTTTCCTTTCTGTCGACCCGGCAAACGGACATGTTGCTCGAACGTCAAAACAACGGGTTAAAAAGAACGGGCCGGGCCGGCTCTACTATGGCCACGCACAGCCGTTTTCAGTGACACCACAGAGTAATTCAGCCGAGCAGCATTTTTCACTCGGCCGTCATTTTGACGGCGTCAAAATGCCGGGGTTTACTATGGCCGCAGCCTTAAGAATAGGCTATTTCCCGCCGGTATGGCCGGATGACATTTTTTTTAAAGCACGCACACAGGTGTCGTGTTCAGACACAATCCCGGAAGGCGTAACGCGGCTACCTAAATGGTTGCGAGGGGGAAAATATCGCAAATTAAATATCTAATCACTGGGGAAACCTCGGAGCTCTAGTAAAGGAACAGACATACAAAACAAACCAACATCGAATGGTTCCAGATTGAAACATATGTATTGTAGGCTTTTTTTCTTTTTTTTTACTCGAGGCAAGATACCGGAGTTTATAGAGATGTTTCTGTGAGGGGGTGTGTGTGTGTGTGTGTGTGTGTGTGTGTGTGTGTGTGTGTGTGTGTGTGTGTGTGTGTGTGTGTGTGTGTGTGTGTATGTGTGTGTGTGTGTTTGTGTGTGTGTGTGTGTGTGTGTGTGTGTGTGTGTGTGTGTGTGTGTGTGTGTGTGTGTGCAGTGGTGTGTGTGTGTGTGTGTGTGGTGTGTTTGTGGGGGTGTGTGTGCATGTGTGTGTGTTTGTGTGTGTGTGTGTGTGTGTGTGCGTGCGTGCGTGCGTGCGTGCGTGCTTGTGTGTGTGCTTGTGTGTTTGTTTTTATAATTATTTGTTCATTTAGTTATGTACTGTACATACTTAATATTTCTGTCTGTCTTTTGCTTTTCTCTCTGTATTTCTTTCTTTCTCTATATCTTTCGTCTGTTCTTTCTTTCTTTTTGTGTATTTCGTTTTTCCTTTTTTTTTGTTTTCTTTCTTTATTCATTTTTTTCTGTCTTTCTTTCTTTTTTTTTCTTTCTGTGTGTTTGAGGGGGGGGGGGGGCGGTTCCTTATTTTTGTCTGTCTTTCATTGTTTCTCTTATTTTTCTGTCTTTATGTCTGTCTTTTTTTTTCTTTCTTTCTTCTTCTTATTTCTTTCTAAGTTCATCTATGCGTTCTTTATTTTTTCATATCTTTCTTTTTTTTCTTTTTTTTTATTCTTTCTTTCCTCCTTTCTTTCTTTCCTTTTTTTTCTTTTTTTTCCTCCTTTCTGTTTATCGATTGTTTCTTTCTGTCCTTCCCTCTTTCTTTCTTTCTTTCTTTCTTTCTTTCTTTCTGTCCTTCTCTCTTTCTTTCTTTCTCTCTTTCTTTCTTTCTTTCTTTCTTTCTTTCTTTCATTCTTTCTTTCTTTCTTTCTTCCGTGTGTACTTTTCTCCTCTCTTCTTGATTCTAATATAATAATCGTAGCACTGTTGGCAAACCTTGAAAGAAAAAAAAACCGAACAGTTGTGATCGTTGTATGGTATGAGTATATGTGTGTGGGGGCTGGCTTTCTTCCACACTTTGTGATGAAGATTTACTATATTCTTTTCATTTGATAACTTCCTCTATGCACATCAGCCCCGAGAGAAATTCTCCTCACCTGCTGTGTTGGTCGTGCAATTTAGTCTTTCTTTTTTTATATACTAGTGAAATTCGGGATGCTCTTCCATGTGGAAAGCACTTTGCCATAAGTGCAGCGCCACCCATTATATCTTTTTTCTTTCTTTTTTCCAGTTTGCA
>CM060348.1:25862686-25872686 GCA_030674155.1 Stramonita haemastoma
CATAAACATATGCCCTAGATTTTAAAAAACAAGAAGAAGAAAAACCCCATACGATTTACACACACGCACGCACGCACACACACATACACACACACACACACACACACACACACACACACACCCACACACACACACACACACATACACATACACACAGATACAGACAGACAGACAGACAGAGACAGAGATGCATACAAAGACAAACAAGGCGACAGATACAGACACATTCAGACAAAGACAGACAGAGACAGTCAGAGACAGATACAAAGAGCAAAGATACGAGAAAAAAAAAAAAGCCGGTCGAATTCCATTAGCATCTATAGTTAAACAATCAAAAATGAAGAAAGTCAAAACACAAGAATGGCTTAAAAACCTTGGAATACTCCTAAAGACTGCCATCTGACACGCATGCGCACACATTCGATTTAACCAACGGGAGGCAACCCTGAGAGGAGTAAGAAGAAAATGCAACTCTCAATGAAATGTGACGTCATAGTTGCAAAGAAGTGACCCTGAAAAAGATAATTATACTCGTCATGATCACTTTTTCCATCATTACATTTTTTTCACTGTGAGAATGATTTTTTTTTATTCAGAGGTGGTTTAACTTGATTTTTTATATGTCTTTTGCTAACAGATAATGACAGAGTGTGCTTATCTTTGTGTATGTGATAAGACTTTTTTTTAATATATTTTACCTGGAAGCACTCTGTATGTGTACGTTTGTGTGCGTTTTTGTTTATTTTATTTATTTTCTATTTATTTCACTTTTACTATTTAATTTCTCTCTCTCTCTCTCTCTCTCTCTCTCTCTCTCTCTCTCTCTCTCTCTCTCTCTCTCTCTCTCTCTCTCTCTCTCTCTCTCTCTCTCTCTCTCTCTCTCTCTCTCTCTCTCTCTCTCTCTCTCTCTCTCTCTCTCTCTCTCTCTCTCTCTCTCTCTCTCTCTCTCTTTATATATATATATATATATATATATATATATATTATATATTTATTTATTTTAAAAATTTAAAAAAAAAAAAAAAATATATTATATATATATATATATATATATATATATATATATATATATATATATTTTATATATATATCTGTGTGTGATATCATCACTTTTTGTTTTCATTTAGAGTCATCTAAAAATGTTTAATCAAATGCGAGTCTTAGCTTTCTTTCCTAATTTCAGGATTGTAATGTCTATCAATTATGTGCTAGTTAACGGTTTTGATAGCTCATCATAGGATGATCACAGTATTTTTGACTTGACTTAACTTTAGTGCTGAAAACAAAAAACGTGTGCATGCTATCAGGTGACTTTACTCGAATAATTCTAGTCTTGTTGTGTCCCACAACTCTGACAAATTAATACAATACAATTGGCTAAATCTTAGTATCGAAAATTGTTCAGAAAAGTTTACAAGCATTCATCTCTTTATACCTTTAAAACACTTTGTTTAACTAAACCACTGCCTTCTTTTCCTTTAGTGACTTAAATATTCTGTACCCTACCTACAGATAGATAACCTTTGCTGTAAAACTGAAGCCTAGACAGAAATATTGATGTACGTACGAGAGAGAGAGAGAGAGAGAGAGAGAGAGAGGAGAGAGAGAGAGAGAGGAGAGAGAGAGAGAGAGAGAGAGAGAGACAGACAGACAGACAGACAGACAGACAGACAGACAGACAGACAGACAGACAGACAGACAGACAGAAAGACAGAGACACAGAGAGAGAGAGGTTGAGAGAGAGACAGACAGACAGAGACAGAGAGAGAGAGAGAGAGACAGACAGACACACAGACACAGAGAGACACACACACACACACACACACACACACACACACACACACACACAGACACAGAGAGAGAGACAGAGACAGAGAGAGACAGAGAGAGACAGATAGAGACAGAGAGACAGAGACAGAGAGACAGAGAGTGAGAGAGAGACAGACAGACAGAAGAGAGAGAGAGAGAGAGAGAGAGAGAGAGAGAGAGAGAGAGAGAGAGAGAGAGAGAGAGAGAGAGGAGAGAGAGAGGAGAGAGAGAGAGAGAGAGAGAGAGGAGTGGGAGGAGGAGGAAGAAAGGGGGAAAATGATCCACGGAAATACAGAATCCCAGGTATGAGGATAATATAATTTGATATCATCACGATCAGAAATGTGGCATTCAGCCATACATGACAAAACTAGAATTCTGTCTGTCTGTCTGTCTGTCTGTCTGTCTGTCTGTCTGTCTGTCTGTCTGTCTGTCTGTCTGTTTATTTTATTTTCATTTTCATTATATTCTTTTATATCCAGAATAATGAAATAAGCATTCATAATAATGCTTTTTTTTAATCCAGTTCCCATGTGTACGCAGTTTTGTAAAATTTTGTCATCTGTTCTGACTAGCACAATATGGCCTACTCTTACGAAAAGCAGAACAGGATTTAACGTGTGCACAAGATGTTCTGCGTGTATTCGCACACGGGGCCTCGGTTTACAGTCTCATCCGAAAGACTTTTGGGGGGAGCGGAGTCAGCACTGATGTAAACTCCAGTTTCCAAGGGCACAACGCCATAGCCGAAAGCTGGGATCGAACCCGCAACCTTTAGATTACGAATCCAACGCCCTAACCACTATAGACTACAGCGGCGGCTCGGGGCTGTATAAAACAACAATAATAATGGGTAGGCGCTGCACTTGTGGCGACGCGCTCTCCCCTGGAAAGAGCAGCCTGAATTTCACGCAGAGAAATCTTGTGTAACATAAAGTGGTATAATTTTTTTTTTTTTAACTACTAAGGACAAGCCTATGGCTTTGCACAAAAAAGCTTTAAAGACAGTTTGATTTTTACATTGTGAAAACCAGTTCCAGAATCATTCAATATTCTCTTGTGTGTACAACACTTCTAAGGCAGAAGCCAAGAAACAAAATGTGGCGCTCCACCACGGAATGAGTCGCTTAGCACATTACCCAATTTTGCGCTAGGAGCCATTAAAGGCAGTTGGGGGTCAAGTTGTCAATTTTGAGATTTTGATTGATTATTAAACAATAGCCGTTTATCTACCTTATAATAAAATAATCAAGGCATAATTTTTTTTATTCCTTTTTGATTTTAAATGTGGCGCTCCACCACAAAAATTTGCTTAGCACATTACCCAATTTTGCGCTAGGAGCCATTAAAGGCAGATGGGGGTCAAGTTGTCAATTTTGAGATTTTGATTGATTATTAAATAATATCTATTTATCTGCCTTATAATGAAATATCAAGGCATAAGTTATATTCCTTTTGCTTTTAAATGTGTTTTGAAAATACCCAAGCCCTCATTCTGACAACCTGTTGCGAAAATAAACTTGCCCGTTTCTCATTTTGTCACATCCTGAAATCTATCATTTCAAATAACTTTGCACAGAACTGTCCGATTTTCAATCTGTTTTTTGTATTGGATAGCCCTTTTGTTGCTAATTATAACTTACCAATAACTAAAAATTGACCTCTTGTGCAATGCGACTCCTTATGTGGTGGAGCATCACAAACGTGTTTTGAAAATACCCAAGCCCTCATTCTGACAACCTGTTACGAAAATGAACTAGCCCGTTTCTCATTTTGTCAGTCCTGCAGTCTACCATTTCAACTTGTAATAACTTTGCACAGAATTGTCCGATTTTCTATCTGTTTTTTTTTTTTATTTGATAGCCACTTTATTGTACATTAATAACATGTCAATAACTAAAAATTGACCTCTGGTGCACTCCGACTTATTATGTGGTGGAGCGTCACAAATCACTGTTTGAGTTTGTAAAAAGGCAGAAACTAAATTGTTTAGGATTCACAGGAAGCTCACGTACGTAACATTGACAGATCAAACATGATTGCTTGAAAATGACAAAAAGTGTAAGCCTCGAAATATCTCTACATGACTCTCTTTTGTCGATTTACTCCTTTTCGTGCGTGACGATGATGATGGTTAAATATTGATAGCAATAATGAAAGACAAGAAAATGACAAGAAGAAAAATGCGTATAACTCTAAAGGACACTGTATTCTGCCCACACCACAACACTACCGCCTGAGGAGTTTTTCTTCTTGCTCGAACGCTTAGACAGCAACTGTCCTCTGTCATATGCGCGAAAATGCGTTGTTGCGCTGCCGTTAAGCACCTGAAAGTCAGGCCCAGCACATCCAACTTCTGTTTGAGAGAGAATTGTAATCTGTTGTGGTTTTTTTTTTTAATTAAGTCTTTCTGGGGGAAAAAAAAAAGGTATGTGGATGAACCAAGAAGGCAGGATATAATTTATATAGACAAGGAGAAGGGGAAAGAAAGAAGAGGGAGGAGGTAGAAACAAAGAGAAGGATAGAAAAGAGGAAATTCTTCACACTAAATTTCCAGAAGATGGGTTTGTTTCTCATGCAGGCAGGTCCGTGGCATCTCCACACAAGATTCCTAGGAGGTAGATTAGAATGAGATGGAAAGATGCCAACAAGACCGAATGGATATGATAATGCAATGCATCACAATCATCATCATCATCATCATCATCATCATCATCATCATCATCATCATCATCATCATCATAATCATCATCATCATCATCATCATCATCATCATCATGATAATAATGATAATAATAATAATAATAATAATAATAATAATAATAATAATAATAATAATAATAATAATAATGATAATAATAATAATGATAATAATAATAATAATAATAATAATAATAATAATAATAATAATAATAATGATAATGATAATAATAATAATAATAATAATAATAATAATAATAATAATAATAATAATAATAATGATAAATACAATTTATATAACGCTATATCTTGCAAAAACAAATCAGAGCGCTTGCATTCGGTCTACACAACACACATGCAACCAATAACATTTAATAATGTTAACAAATTTGAGTGTACACACACATGCACGCACGCGCGCAACACACACGCGCGCGCACACACATACACACGCACACACACACATACACACGCACGCACGCACGCACGCACGCACGCACGCTTGCACACACGCATAAAGGTTATGCACTTTGGCAGGGTGATGGGGATTTCAAATGTTAAAGGCAGGCACAAATAGGAGATGAAAACAGAAGGCGAAAATCTTAGGTTTGAAATAAGTGTGTCTTGAGGTTGGATTTGAAAGTGACATAGTAGGTGTCTTGAGGTTGGCTTTAAAAGTGTCATAAGTAGGCTTTGCTTGAATACAATAAATACAACAAATGCAATACAATAAGTAGGCCTACAATACAATAAATACTAATAGAAACACAATACAATATAATCCAATTCAAGGAATACAAACAAATACAATACAACTGATACAATAAATGCAATAAATGCAATGCAAAAAAAATACAACAAACACAATATCTGTCTGTCTTTCTGTCTGTCTGTATATCTTGTCATTCTGTCTATTGCTAAAAAAAACAAGTGTGCATGCATACACTTAGAAGACTCTCTTTGGTGCTGTGGGGTCTGTTCATGTGCAAAAGTTGGGGTAGGACAGAACTACAAAACAGTTGCTTTGTTCCATTATCCTTGAAATCAGAGGATAAGCTCACACACACACACACACACACACACACACACACACACACACACACACACACACACAACACACACACACACACTGATGAAAAGAAAAAAAAGGAAGAACAAAGAGCAATGACCCCTTTAAAAGTATAGTTGCTCAAGTTTTGGTATCACTGCAAGACGTTTGGTTCCATGATTGCACGTGAAACCTGAACTATACTGTGTTCACCCACACAGTCGTAAGAGTGAGGAGAAGAGAGGAGATGAGTAGTGAGCGTGTTGCGGGCACCTCACTTCATATCACGTCACTCCACATGGGACCAGGGCTAACGCCAGTTGGTGTCTGTGCAGGCACCCTATTTTAATATCCCACCACTTGGCTGCATCATCGCCATTTTGGGGCTGTTTGGGGGCTAAAGCTTACAGGTAAAACTGATGCTTGTTTGTGTATAATAATTATTATGGTGGTTTGGGGTCGGGGGCGGGGGGGGGTGTTACTTATTTGTTTTGGTACTGTTTTTTGGGGAGGGGGGGGGGGTTAGGTTGTGTGTTTGGAAGTTAAGTCGTGGTGTGTGTGTTTGTGTGTGTGTTTGTGTTTGTGTTTGTGTGTGTGTGTGTGTGTGTTTTCGTGTGTGCTTTTCTTTTAGGGGGATGGGGTGGAGTCATTCCTCAGCTAGGGCTTTGAGGTTCACCAATGGTGTGAGTCTTGCATATGCGTCTGTTTTTTACCCACCATTAAGGTTAGCTACATTCCCAGTTCGGAAATGAGGGTCTTAAATACGACACATGTGTGCTTCAGTGAAATATTCTATATATACTAAAACCGCCTTTGCAAAATAATGGAAAAAAAACTTTGTGGATTGCCATTTTCAGGTCAAAACCTCCCTCATCACTGAGTCACACATAGTGTTCATCATTGTTACGCTGTGAAGTGGTCACAATAACTGACCATCCCCTGCCTGCTGCTGTGTCTGAAATAAATTGTCTGCTCTGCTGGCTTCTTCAGAAGGAAAAGAAAACGGCCATTTTTCCCCCCCCCGACAAAGTATTATTCTGTAAAAATCCCAAAGATCGTATCGGTGTATTGTGTGTGGTTCTGAGGTGTAGTACTGCTAGACAGTGTGTCTGTCTCATAACAACGTAGCCTATCTTTCCCCCCTCGAACACTCATACTTTTGCCTAACATATTATGAGCGAAAATGGAATGCATTGCACTGTTTTAAACTACGTGCCTGACAAATCGGGCCCAGCCCCATCTGACTTCGGCCTAGGAGAGAGAATGAGTTTTCTTTGAAGTCTTTCCGAAAAAAAGGCATTAAAAATGGACCAGGAAGGCAGAGAATAAACACTGAGGTGACAGGAAGAAAAGTAACATGAACAAGGTAGGGCTTAGAAAAGAATGGATTCTTAAAAGCAGGATTTCCAGGAAAGTAGGAAGGAGTGCTAGTTAGTTACTGCTAACAAGTCCCTTGCAACCTCCACGAGAGAGAGTCCAAAATAATATTGGGGGAATAGATAATGTCCTAATGTTTTTAACTCCAGAGGAAAAATTCAGGACAGGTGCCTGGGTGGTGGTATGATCCCAGGCCATCAGATCGCAAAGTTAACGTTCTAACCGCTAGGCTAATCCATCCCATACCCCCACCCCCACCCCACCCCACCCCACTCCCCTCCACTTGTTTCATATGTTGTTGTTGTTGTTCCCCAGCTTAACACTCTGGGGGGGGGGTCACCCAGAATGTGTTCTCTGACCCACTCATCATCTCACCTGGGAATCACTGTGGGATTGAAATTGCACACTACTGAATGAGAAGTTTTGCGTGCATGACTATTTTTAAGTACCTCTGCCTATATAGGCAGCCATACTCCGACTTTTTTTTTTCTCCTTTAAAGGAGAATGCAGATTGTTCTGTTAAGAGCTTTGTCATGGCTGAAGGCAACAATCTCAACACAACATTTTACAACATGACAACATTTTTAGTGTAGGCCTTGGCAAGGAGCTGACATCAATAACTGACACAGCTTTTGAGCCTGAGCCAGACTTGTTTTGACATATAATAACTAGGGTATGAGGAGGAGAATGACTTGGTGAGTTAGAAAACATAGAAAGAGTTCACACTGAGATGCTATAAACAGAAAATTAATATTTTTGGTTTCTCACAAAAAGTTTTGAAAAAGTATAGAACCAAAACGGACATACTCGCACACACACACACACACACACACACACACACACACACACACACACACACACACACACACACACACACACATATAAACGCATCATTAAGACTTTACAGAACAATTTGTGCATATTTTAAGGACTCTCTCACAGCAGTAACAGTAAAACAGAACATAATTATGTCTTCATGTTGCATCATTGTAAAAGTAGCAAGTTTTCACGATTTTTTGTTTTTTCTGAGGGTAGCATGCTCCTAGCTAAATCCTCGCTAGAATTTTTCAACTTTTGTTTCTTCTTTACAGAGGAGCCCTGTGTCGAAGGTATACGGCGACTTGGAGGACCTGCAGCGTTCTGCTTGCTGCCTTCACTGCAGAGACTGAAGCTGTCTGTTCACTGAGGGACTGCAAAAAGAAAAGCGGGACTCCCAACTGTCAAGTAATTTAATGTGAGGAGGATATTTATTTATTATGGTTTGTAGACAACTTGTTACACTTGGTATCATTTGTATTTGTTTGTCTGTCTGTTTGTCTGTCCATCTCTGTCTGTCTGTCTCTCTCTCTCTCTCTCATGTTTGTGGCTTCATAAGTTGTTTTTTCTGTTTGTTTTTTTACCACAGTAGTCCAGATTTTTGTTTGAGGTTGTAGAATGCTTTCGAAGCATTTGATTCGGTTGCGTCCTTTTTTAATACTACGGTCTTCTCCCCCCCCCCCCCCCCCTCCGTACCCGCCCGCCCGCCCTCTCTCTCTCTCTCTCTCTCTCTCTCTCTCTCTCTCTCTCTCTCTCTCTCTCTCTCTCTCTCTTGGTTTGGTTTTGGGTTGTTGTTGTTGTTGTTGTTGTAATATGCTTAGAAGCAAGGTGTCCATTTGCGTCTTTTTTTTCTTTTTAAGACGCTCTTCTCTCCCACCACCCCCCTCCCCACCTTCTCTATGTGTCTCCGTCTCTGTCTCTTTATTTCTATCTTTTTATTTTACTCACTTCCTCTGTCTTTTGTCTCTGTCTGTCTCTGTCTCTTTCTGTCTCTTTCTCGCTCGCGCGCACACACAAGAACATATATATATACGTCATTTTATCTTTTCAGCTTTTTTTTCATGTTAGAATCTAGTTCTTTTCAAACACAGATGAACACAAGTCTTTTGTTTGCTTTTTTTATTATGAGTCAATTTACGCGATGTTTATTGTGTGGGGGCAGAACGAGAAAAAAAAGTTGTGTAAACTTAAAATCGGTTACCCTCAATAAAGATGATTTCTAACTTGACTGCGCACACACTTGTGTGCCTGCACACGCGCCCACAAAAACACGCACGCGCGCGCACACAAACACACGCGCGCGCACACAAACACGTACACACACAAGCGCGCACACACACACATGCACATACGCGCACACACACTCACTCTTACTGTGTCCTTCCGGTTTATTCGCGCGGGCGCACACACACACGCACATACATACATACATACGTACATACATACATACATACATACGTACATACGTACATACGTACATACGTACGTACATACGTACATACGTACATACGTACATACGTACATACATACATACATACATACATACATACATACATACATACATACATACATACATACATACATACATACATACATACATACATACATACATACATACATGCACACATGCACACATGCACACATGCACGCATGCACATATGCACACATGCATATACAAACGCGCGCGCGCGCGTACACCCAGTAACTCTGAGTAGACCAAATTGAATCCCCTTTATCACTTTCGTTTTTGTTCATCGGCTGGAGCTCTGAGGTTCACCAATGGTGAGATTTTTTGCGTATGCGACCGTTTTTTGCCCACCGTGAAGGTAGCTGTATTCTGACTTCGGAATGTATGTATGTGTGTATGTTATACGTATGTATGTATGCATGTATGTATGTGTGTGTGTGTATGTGTGTATGTGTGTGTATGTATAATTTATTTGCATTATGTATGTATGAACGTACGTCTTTGCTTTCAGACAACTTCACAGCAACCTTTGATGACCTCCTCACCCCACAATCCATGACCCGCATGACTCTCACTGGTTAGGCCCATGTTGGTCAATAAAAGGGGAAGGAAATGGAAACACAGGAAATGCAAAGAAGCCTCTGCTTCTGCTTCGTCCCAACTCTTTCTGACAGGGGCGAAAAATGCTTTGCGCTGCCGTTAAGTGCCTGACAAGTCAGGCCCTGCGCAGCACCCGATTTCGGTATACAACAAAGCCCTGGGTGTTTGGTTTATTTTTAGAT
>CM060348.1:25877686-25885186 GCA_030674155.1 Stramonita haemastoma
TATGTACATAGTCGCACACTTTTAATACGAGTTTTAAAACGTGACGAGGTGACAGCCCCGATATGGCCTATGTGGTCGGCGGGGCTATAAGCAACATAATTGAAGTGAATTGAATAATGATTCCGATTTTATATGTTGAGAAAAATACGATCGTATTTTTTTAATTTTGTTCTTTTATTTCTCTATTTCGAGGATAATGGAATAAGCACTCGTGCTTTTTTTACATCCAGTCCCCGTGTGCATGCAGTTTTGTCAATTTTGTCATCCGTTTCAACTGGCACATAATAGCCTACTCTTCCGAAAAGCGGAACGCATTTTAACGTGTGCACAAGATGTTCTGCATGCGTTCGAACACGGAACCTCGGTTTATAGTCATCCGAAGGAGTTGGGGGGGGGGGGGGAGTGGAATCGGCATTGATAGTAACTCCAGAGAAAAAATTCTCTTGAACGAGATTCGAACCCCGGGTCAGCAGATCACGAACGCAATGCGCGTCACTCTGATCACATTGAACATTCCTCGTAGGACTTGTGGTAATCTGTGTCTAATTGATTTTTTTAAAGAATTTATAACTTGATTCATTTGCTTTTTAAAAAACGCTTGTGGTTATGTAGCCTTTGATGCTTAAAACCAATCCTTGTAGGACTCCAGTAATTATTATGTTTTGAAGACGTTGTTTTTTTTTTCTGGGGGGTTTCTTTCAAAAACATAGATGATGAATGCAGATGTGATTGTGGCGGTAGTAGAAGTAGCAGTAGTAGAGTCTAGTATTAGTAGTTGTTGTGTAATGCGTATTATTGTATAAGAGAGAGAGAGAGAGAGAGAGAGAGAGAGAGAGAGACAGAGACACAGAGAGAGAGAGAGGAGGGGGGGTATGATGGTAGAATCAAGTCTCACAGTATTATGACCAAGGTTATGGGATGATCTATCATTTGATATATCATTCGGAAATGTACGTAGTATAAAGAAAATATGCAAGTTAAATAAAATGACCCGTTTAAAATATTTTTAAGTGATTTTTTTTTCTATACTAAAATATTTTAAGTGATTTTTTTCCTATACATTACAAAATACGATCAATGTAAATTATAATTTCTAATTTTATTTTATTTTAAGGATAATGGAATGAGCGCTCGTGTGCTTTTATATATCCAGTCCCCCTGTCTGTACTTTTTCTTTTTAAATGTTATATGTTCGCACGGGTGCACAATGGCATACTCTTCCGAAAAGGGGGGCAGGTTTTTAATGTGTGTACAAGGTGTTCTGAGTGCGTGCGTATGTGCGTGCGTATGTGCGTGCGTGCGTGCGTGCGTGCGTGCGTGTGTGTGTGTGTGTGTGTGTGTGTGTGTGCGTGTGTGTTGTGTGTGTGTGTTGTGTGTGTGTTGTGTGTGTGTGTGTGTGTGTGTGTGTGTGTGTGTGTGTGTGTGCGTGCGGCGCGTGCGTGCGTGCGTGTGTGCGTGCGTGCGTGCGTGTGTGTGTGTGTTTTGTGTGTGTGTGTTGTGTGTGTGTGTGTGTTGTGTGTGTGTGTGTGTGTGTGTGTGTGTGTGTGTGTGTGTGTGTGTGTGTGTGTGTGTGGTGTAGGGGAAGGAGTGGTAGTGAAGAGGGGATTTAACTTGTGGTAGATGTATTTCAAGGGAAAGAGGTGATGGGAGAGGGGGCAGAATACACATGTTTGGATCATTGGGGATGGGAAAAAAGGGGGAGGGGGGGGGGGGGCTAGCTGATGGATTTGTTTTTTCACATGGTTTAATTTCGGCGTTTCCCTTTTTTTTAAAATCTAATTCTCGCGTCGGTTATTTTTTTTGCGGAATACTTTACTTTTTGAAATAGGGGGAAAATGTTCAAACAGTTAAGATCTTGAATAACTTGGCTGAAAACCGGATTTTTCTTTTTTTTTTTTAAATCCGTACACACCGAAATCGAACAAAAAAACCGTTGCTAGTTGATAGGACTGGTAATTAGTATAATTTGATCATTTTTTTCTGCCTTCTCTGGTTATGCTAAATTTTTAATCGTTGATAAAAAAAACAACGATATTTACCGTTGTGTTTAAAGCTAAACACCATAGTGTCTACCTGTTCTTGTGTCCACATGCATGCATGCAGACAGACCACACCACCCAACAGACTGACAATCCTGACCCCGATATTAACCTTTAACACTAACCCTAACCCTTTACAACTAACCTTTACAAGTTACTCTAACCCTGGCCCGTTATGTGGACACAAAAATGGCAGGTAGATTCCTTGGTACATGCTGACACTACGGCAAAACAGTTTTGTCTCGTATGGTGGGGGGGGGGATGATTTTAGAACTTTTTCTTTTTCGTCATCGTCGTCGTACTCTCAGACAGCAGCTACTGTTGTCTGTCATCTGAACGAAAATGCGCTGCGCTGCCGTTAAGCGCCTGACAAGGCAGGCCCAGCACATAAGATTTCGACGTTGGAGAAAATCGCTGTGGGTTTTTTTTTTGCTTTTGTTTTGCTTTTTTAAAAATGGCATGGAAAATTAATGGATCAAGAAGGTATAAAATAGACAAGAAGACAGGAAGAAAAAGGAACAAAGCAAAAACGTAAGGAGAAAAATGAGGAAACTCCTAGCACAGTTTCCGAAAGGTGGGGATACTATTTTATACTGACAGCCCCATGGGGGAAGGTTTGAGGTGGGGGGGTAGAATTTTAAGGAAAGAGATGCTAGGAAGGGCGAGTGGGGGTCAGGATGTTTAGGTCTGTGGGAAAACGTATGAGGACTGAATGTGTGAATGATTTAGGGGATAGGCAGTCAGTGATAGGGGATAGGCAGTCATGGATAGGGGATAGGCAGTCATGGATAGGGGATAGGCAGTCATGGATAGGGGATAGGCAGTCAGTGATAGGGGATAGGCAGTCATGGATAGGGGATAGGCAGTCATGGATAGGGGATAGGCAGTCATGGATAGGGGATAGGCAGTCATGGATAGGGGATAGGCAGTCATGGATAGGGGATAGGCAGTCATGGATAGGGGATAGGCAGTCATGGATAGGGGATAGGCAGTCATGGATAGGGGATAGGCAGTCATGGATAGGGGATAGGCAGCCATGGATAGGGGATAGGCAGTCATGGATAGGGGTAGGCAGGCACGGATAGGGGATAGGTAGTCATGGATAGGGGATAGGTAGTCACGGATAGGGGATAGGCAGTCACGGATAGGGGATAGGTAGTCACGGATAGGGGATAGGCAGTCATGGATAGGGGATAGGCAGTCATCAATAGGGGATAGGCAGGAACGGATAGGGGATAGGCAGGCACGGATAGGGGATAGGTAGTCATGTATAGGGGATAGGCAGGCACGGATAGGGGATAGGCAGTCATGGATAGGAGATAGGTAGTCATGGATAGGGGATAGGCAGTCATGGATAGGGGATAGGTAGTCATGTATAGGGGATAGGCAGGCACGGATAGGGGATAGGCAGTCATGGATAGGAGATAGGTAGTCATGGATAGGGGATAGGCAGTCATGGATAGGGGATAGGTAGTCATGTATAGGGGTAGGCAGTCATGGATAGGAGATAGGTAGTCATGGATAGGGGATAGGCAGTCATGGATAGGGGATAGGCAGTCATGGATAGGGGATAGGTAATCATGGATAGGGGATAGGTAGTCATGGATAGGGGATAGGCAGTCATGGATAGGTGGTCATCGTAAGTTGGGGGATGGGGAGGGAGCAGTTTGTGACATATGTTTTTTTAAATATTTAAAAACCAGAAATGGGGGGGGCATCCTTTTATAATCGGGAATGGCGAAGTGATAAAACTTGGGAGGGAGGGAGGGGGAAGGGGAGGGGGATGACAGGGAGGGGATGTATTATAGGACAGGGGCTTTTAACAGTTAGGAGTAGAAAGTCTGTTTAGGTCAGTAGTAGGAATGAAAAGGAGACAATATGTGTGTGTGTGAGTGTGTGTGTGTGTGTGATATGTGTGTGCGCGCGCGCGCGCGCGTGTGTGTGTGTGTTTGTTGTGTGTGTGTGTGTGTGTGTGTGTGTGTGTGTGTGTGTGTTGTGTCTTCATTTTAACGTCTATCCACTATAAAGTGATTTTAGACAAATGATTGGGGGAAAAAAAGGCGATGTGTTTGTGTGGACTGGTGGAAAAAAAAAAACGTTTAACCATCAGAAACTGCTTGAACTATACTACAAAGAGAAAACAAATAGAAGCAAGTGAACTTGAGGAAGATAAATGCTACAATATATGTGTGTGTGTGACTGTGTGTGTGACTGTGTGACTGTGTGACTGTGTGTGTGACTCTGTGTTGTGTGTGTGTGTGTGTGTGTGTGTGTGTGTGTGTGCGTGATGTGTGCGTGGTGTGTGTGTGATGTGTGTGTGTGTGTGTGTGTGTGTGTGTGTGTGTGTGTGTGTGATTGTGTGTGTGCGTGTGTGATGTGTGTGTGTGTCTGTGTGTGTGTGTGTGTGTGTGTGTGCGTGTGCGTGTGCGTGTGTGTGTGTGTTACAGCAGTTTTTAGACTTTTATATTTTGTGCGGAGAAACCAGCTAGTGATACCCTGATTACTACTTGTTTTGGATGACTGTTTTTGTGTATGGTCGACCACTGGTGTTTTACGTTTGGTTTATTTTTTCCTTTTTTTGTTGTTGTTCTTCAACCGTGTTCTTTACATTGATAAAGAAACACTCGGAGAAAAGTTGACCTGGTTCTATGACTATCACCAGAATGGCAAAGGTTTATATTTTATTGTATTTTATTTAATGGAAGAGCCAACCATAGTTGCAGACCGCTGTAGAACTTAACGTTCTACACATTATGGGAAGAAAAAGGAAGAAATGGGATTGCCTGTTTGGATGTAAATGGAGGTTTCCAGAATTGAAAGGAATACTGTCAGTGTCGTAGTGCGTAAGGAATCGACGCGAGCGTGTGTGTGTGTGTGTGTGTGTGTGTGTGTGTGTGTGTGTGTGTGTGTGTGTGTGTGTGTGTTTTGTGTGTGTGTGTGTGCGTGTGTGTGCGTGTGTGTGCGTGTGTGCGTGTGTGTGTGTGTGTGTGTGCTGTGTGTGTGTGTATGGTATGTATGTATGTGTGTGTTGTGTGTTGGTATGTATGTATGTATGTATGTATGTATGTATGTATGTATGTATGTTATGTATGTATGTTATGTATGTATGTTATGTATGTATGTTATGTATGTATGTTATGTATGTATGCATGTTATGTATGCATGTTATGTATGCATGTTATGTATGCATGTTATGTATGCATGTTATGTATGCATGTTATGTATGCATGTTATGTATGCATGTTACGTATGCATGTTATGTATGCATGTATGTATGTATGGACATCTGCACGCTAGTATTTGTATAAATGCTTGACAGATGGGTTGCTGTCTTCTAAATGTTCTTGTCGAGGAAGAGGAGGAGGAGGGTTAATGGAATGTGTAGGATGAATGGTCATCCATTTTCACTTTTTTCTTCTTTTTTTTTAGAGAGAGAAGAGAGAGAGAGAGAGAGAGAGAGAGAGAGAGAGAGAGAGAGAGAGAGAGAGAGAGAGAGAGAGAGAGAGACGGGGTGATGAAAATACAATGTGGTTTGTTTGGTTATTTTACATAGTATACATTTTCGGGTTTTTAAAAGGTTGAATGCAAGAAATACAATAGTATATTTTTCGTTGTTATTTATTGTGATTTTTTTTACTGATTGAATGCAAGAAATACATTCGTACATTCTTCGTGGCTTTTTATTTTGTTTTATTAAACTCAAGAAATACAATATTACATTTTTTTCAATTTTTATGAGATCGAATGTAAGAAATACAATAGTGTATTTTTTTTATTTTCTAGGGAATTGAATGCAAGAGAGACACCAGTATATTTTTACGTGTTTTTTTATGTGATTGAATGCAAGAGGTACGCCAGTATATTTTTTTGGTTGTTTTTATGAGATTTTTTGCAGGAAATACACCAGTATTTTTCATGTGATTGAATGCAAGAAGTACACCAGTGTACTTTTTTTTATTATTTTATGGGATTTAATACAGGAAATATACCAGTATATTTTTCCTTTTTTGTGATTGAATGCAAGAGATATACCAGTATATATTTGGTTATTTTATTAGATTTAAGTTGGAAGTAACCAGTATATTTTTCAGGGAATTAAGTGATTGAAAGTAAGTTACACCATTTTTTTTTTCGGGGGGGGGGGGGGGGGGGGGGGGATTTCGATGAGATTGAATACAAGACACCCTCTAATTCTGTTTTTTTTAGTCTTGGCAAGATTTTGCTTTCATAAAATGTCAGTGGAAAAAATGTCTAGTCCTGAGATAGCCTTTGATATTAGCCGGAGTGTTATTAGTTTATGTACTGGTGTGTGAAGTATATGCTAGAGAAAGTGCCTGATTTTTTCTTTTCCTATTTTTTTTTATATGGCAAAGAATGTGCTATAAAAGGAATCGGGTTTTATGACCGATTTTGTATTGAAATGACGTTAGTGTGTATTGGTGGCAGATCTGTGTATTGATTTTGTATTGAAATGACCTTAGTGTGTATTGGTGGCAGATCTGTGTATTGATTTTGTATTGAAATGACGTTAGTGTGTATTGGTGGAAGATCTGTGTATTGATTTTCCACTCGCAGATAGCCAATTTTACACCAATACAGCTTTTGACAAATTAATGTATCAGAAAGGTTTTATGCTATAGTCTACTTGTCCGTTAAGTGTGCCTGTGTGGGGGTTTCTTGGTATTTTTTTTTTTAAGTTGTCAAAATAAATAAGGTAAAGGTGTCCCATAACCTATGTGGTCGTAGGGTAGCGACGTGTCAGAGACCTCAGCTTCTCTAGGGGCCAGCATATTGAGGGCGGCGCCCATCCCATCTCCCTCGCTGCTTTACCTTCCCTGACCCTAAAGAGGGCAGGTACCCATTTACAGCTGGGGGAACTGTACTGTAGCCAAGGCGCGCAAACGGTCACCCATCCAATTAGCAACCACGCTTGACGCTGCTTAAAATTGGCTGGAGGGGGGGGGGGGGGGCGGGGAAGCGAGTGCTTTGACCACTGAGCTATCCCGTCCGCAGAATAAATACCATTACAAAAATAAAAATCTATTCATGAACTGGCCTTTGACAAAGGAAAGAATTAGAATAAAATTATGTGTAGCCAAATTTGTTTTCAAATTATGACAAACAAGCTCTTTGTGTGTGTGGTTTTGAAGAAATCTCTGTAAAAATTTCTAGATTTGCAGCTAGCTGTAATCAAAATTTGACTTTTGAAAATTGCCTCTTTTTTTTTAAATGATTGAGGAAAATGAAGAACTGAAATGTCATTTTGAAATTGCAATGTTTAGATTTCTAAAAATAAAAATTAAAAAAAATGTGTACACCCTGACAACCTTTAACGTTTGTTGTTCTACCAATTCTGGTAGTGGAAAACACATTTTTTGCCAAAGAACAGATACTGATTTTTACTCCCATCAAAATAATGGTGAATTGGGTATCCTGTTTGTCAGTAGCATGGTTTGTTTGT
>CM060348.1:25898182-25903182 GCA_030674155.1 Stramonita haemastoma
CAAAAGTACCTTTTTGTGAACTTTTTTTTGGATTTTTTTTGGTTCAATAAAGGTTTGGAAATTGTAAGAATTTTAAACATTTCGGGCAAAGATTGTTGACTGCCGTTGGCACAATGATGACCCAACATCAAACCAGTGAAAGATATCTATTGTACAGAAAATTTTTACAATACACAGTTTTCAAACCTTATAAAAAAGCTTGAGGGGGACATTCATCTAAAAGAATAGTCAAAGTTTAGACTGGGGTTTTAAAATTTTAAAATTTTCAAATTTCAGATATAGAAACCCCTTTGATGTTATCCCCCCAGGTTACTTTTTTCCATTATGAGCAAGCACCGGGAAATACATTTTGGTTATGCTGTCCAGTTTAGAGGTTTTGGGGCAGAATTCACCCCTTTTTAAAAAAAAGAGGCACCAAAATTTTTTTTTCGCTTTGTTTACTCTGGCGCCCAAGTCACCTGGGTTTGGTAGCCCCTTTTTTTTTGGGAAAGTTTTCAGAATAAAGATATATTTTTGTGTGTTTTTATTTGTGTACCCCCCCCCAAAAATTTATACAGAAATTTTTTTTTGTTGTTAAAAAGGGTTTTTGTTGTTTGGGGTTTTTTTTTTTTTTCTCACCAAAATATAACCCGGGAAAACCCCCCTTATTATGGGCCAATGGCCTTTTTTTTGAATAAATTTTTTGGTTCGAGTTCGATTCTCTCCTCTCTTCTCTTCCCTCTCTCTCTCTTTTTGTGTGTGTGTGTGTGTGTGTTGGGGGGTGTGTGGGGGTGTGTGTTTGGTTTTTGTGTGTTGTGTGTATTTTTGTGTTGGTTGTGTGTGGGTGTGGGGGTGTGTATATTGTGGGTATTTGTGTGGGGGGTTTTAGGGTGGACTGTCACCCCGTTTTGGGGCCGTCAGTCTTTGTTGTGACTGTTGGGTGTGGTACCTCGTGCGCGCACTGGTGTTGCGCTCACGTGTGTGTTTTGGAGTGTGGGGTGGGGGAGGATGTGTGCAGCCGTTGTTTTGTGTTTTTGTCACAAAACCTGTTTTTGGGCCAAGGGATGAATGTCCTACCAAATCTTATTTGGGGCCCCCCCCCCCCCTCCTGCCCCCCCTTTTCCCCTTTGAAGGTGAAGGTTTTTTTCCCTTAATCTCTGTCCCCCGATGTAAGATGAATGAGAAGGCCAAAGGGTTTCACCCCCCCCCCCTCCCTCCCACCCCCCTGCTCCCCTTTCCCCCTCTGTGTGGGGTTTGTGTGGGTTTGGGGGTGTGTGTGTGGGGTGTTTGTGCGTGCGTGTGTGTGTGGTTTGTATGTGTGTGTTTGGTGCGTGTGGCGTGGTGGTGTTGTGTTGTTTTGTGTGTGTGTTGTTTGTGTTGGGGTTTGGGTGTGTTTGTATGTGTGTATTTTGGTTTTGTGTGTGGTTTTGTGGGGTTGTTGTGTGTGTTTTGGTTTTGTGGTATAAGTAAAGTCTTCAATTTTTTTTCTTTCCCCATTTTAAAAGTGATACCATGATACCAGACAACCCCTTAAGTTTTGGGGGGGAAAAAGGGGAGGGAAAAAGAGAAAAAGGGGAGAGAAAGAGAAGAGAGAAAAAGAGAGAGAAGAGAGAGGAGAGAGAGGGGGAGAAAGAGAGAGAGAGAGAGAGAGAAAGAGAGGAGGAAAGAGAGAAAGAGAAGAGAGGAGAAGAGGAAAAGAGAGGGGAAAAGGGAGAAGAGGGAGGGGAAAAAGGGAAGGAGAGAGAGAGAAGAAAGAGAGGGGAAGAGGGAAAAGGGGAAAACGGGGACGAGAAGAGAAAAAAAAAAAGAGAAAAGAAGGAAATTTGTTTATCTTTTTTTTATTGAGGTTTGGGTTTTTGGGGGTTTGTTCTTTTTTTTGTGGGGGTGGGGGGGGGGGTTTTTAAAATCTTTTCCTTAACCCGAAAATTTTTTTACCCCCTTCCCCCCCCTTCCCCTTTTCCCGATCGGTAGGAGTTTTTTTAAAATTCGTCCCCCGTTGTTGGGGGAAAAGGGCCACGGGGCCCCCCCCCTTTTTTTTTGCTAGTTTGGGTTTTTTGGGGAAAAGGAAAGGGAAGGAAAGAGGAAAAAGGAGAAAAAAGGGGGGGAGAAAGGGTTTTTTTTTTTTTTTTAAAAAATTAAACCCTTTTTGGGTTTTTTCTCCCCCCCGGGAAGGAAAATTTCAGAGAAATAAAAAAGGGGGAAAATTTTAAGGGGAAAGCTTGGGGGCCCAAAATTTTTTTAAATTTGTGGAGGGAGGGGAGAGATGAGAAAGGAAAAAAAGAGGAGGAAGGGTAAATTAAATGGGACCGCCCCCCAAAGGGGGAAAGAGGAGAGAAGAGAGAAGAAAGGAAGGGAGAGAGAAAGGAGGGGAGGGGGAAATGTTGGGGTTTTTTGTGACTGTTTGTGTGACTGTGGTTGTCCCCTTTGTGTGTTGGTGGTATTATGGTGTGTCGTGTAGGGTGGTGACTTTCATCTCTGTGTGTGGTGTTTTTTCACAACACCTCTGTTTGGAAAAAGGGGATGAGTGTCCTGACCAAATCTTTGTTTTTTCCCCCCCCCCCCCCCCTGCCCCCCCTTCCCTTTTGAGCTGATGAGGTTTGTTCTTTAAAAATCCTGTCGCCTGTTGTGATGAATGAAAAGGGGTGCAGGGGTCACCCCCAATTTTATGTCTCCCTTCCTGTCTCTGTCCGGTTCTGTCTTCTGTTTTGTGTGTCTGGTTTTCCGTCTTTTTTCCCTCTGCTGTCTTTTTTGTCTCTTCTCTCCTTGTTTTCTCTTTTTTTTTTTTATTTCCCTCTCTATACTCTGTCCTCTCACCTTTTTTTTTATCTTTTTTTTTTTTCCCCCTTTTGCCCCCTCTTGCCCCTTTCCCCCTTTCCTGCCTCTTCTCTCTCCCTCCTCTCTCCTCCCCCCTCTCCCCCTTTGCCCTTCTTTTCCCCCTTTTCTGTGTCTGGGGGTGGGGGTTTAAAAAAAAAAAATGGGGGTTTTTAAAATTTTCTTCGAAAGAAAAGAATTTATTTGGGTTGGGGCTCTCTTTTCTGTCCCTCCCTCTTTGTTTTTGTTTTTTTTTTTCTGTTTTTAAAACCCCCCCGGGGTTTTGTCTCTCCTGTCTTCGGGGTTTTTGTTTTGTTTTTGTTGTTGTTTTTTATTGTTGTTGTTTTTGTTTTTGTTGTTGTTTTTTGTTGTTGTTGTTTTGTCTTTTTTTTTTTTTTTTTTTTTCTTTTTTTTTTTTTCTTTTTCTTTTTTTTTTTTTCTCCTCATGGCACCGTTGATTCACTGTTGTTCGGTTTGGTGTGGCTGAATTTTGTGGTGGAGAGTTGAGTCAGGGCATGGGATAGCTCAGTAGTCAGAGCACTTGCTTTCCTCCAAGCTAAGGTTAAGCAGCATCGAGCGTCGTTACCAATTGGATGGGTGACCTTTTGCGTGCCTTAGCGTCAGTACAGTCCCCCCCACCCCCCAAGTTCACCCAGCTGTGAATGGGTACCTGCCCTCTTTAGGGTCAGGGAAGGTAAAGCAGCGAGGGAGAGAGGAGATGGGCGCCACCCTCAAAATGCTGGCCCCTAGAGAAGCTGAGGTCTCTGATGCCTTGTTCTCATACGACCACATACGTTATGGGACGCTTTTACCTTTACCTTTTTTAACCGTGGCACTTAGCATCAACAACTAACAGAACGTTTCACCGTAGTCTGGGTTATCAGATCATGTGTTTGTTTGTCGTCGTGTTCGACGATGACCTCCAAAACAGCAGAGGAGGCAGCTACTGTTTCGGAAATTGAGGCGAAATTTGATTATAGTGGAGATGCCTTGCCCACAGTACATCCCCACTCTCTCAGCCAAGAGGGCATAAAGACAGTCAGCGTTGGGAGATGTTCTCCAAAGGTCAACAAGCTCCCAGGGCTGCAGCACATAAAGACTGTGCAAGTCAAGCCTCCTAGTCAGAGAGTCATAGTCGATCACTAAAAGACTAAGCTGTAATGTTGAAATTCCATGAGTGGGAAAGAAAGCCCCTGATCATACAGCCTCTCACTTTGCTGTTGCCCCAGCATCAATGGTTTAATCAAGAACTGGGATAAAACCACTGATCAAACAGCCTCTCACTTTGCTGTTGCCCCCCATCGTCAATAATTAAGTTAAGAACATACCTGTGCTTACATACATAGTACTTATTCCGCTATCCCCAATATAAAATTATAAATAAAATAAAATGAATAAATAAAATACCTTGTTGTGTATGTTCGATCAGAACAAGGCATCATCCTATACCACTTCTAAAATTAAAAGTCAGCATCAGCCAAAAAATTGAAAGGTCTTTTCTGGCTGGTGGCTTCTTGGCAGCGATGTCTAAAAAAAAATCCCTTTAGCCTGGCTCAGAGAGGGTTTATTTCATTTATTTATTTATTTATTTATTTATTTATTTTTTATTTATTCTTTTATATCGAGGATAATGGAATAAGCACTCATGTGCTTTTTAACATCCAGTCCCCGTGTGTATGCATTTTTTGTAAATCGTGTCATCTGTTCCCACCGGCACACGATGGTCTACACTTACGACAAGCGGATCAGGGTCTAACGTGCACGCAAGATATTCTGCGTGCGTTCACACACGGGGCCTCGGTTTATAGGCTCATCCGAAAGACTTTTAGGGAGAGTGGAGTCAGCGCTGATGTTAACTCCAGAGAAAAAAAACCTCTCAAAACGGGAATCGAACCCGGGTTGTCAAATTGCGAGCGCAATGTTCTAACCACTAGGCTATCCCGTTTCCCCTGAAGGGTTGACTTAAGAAGCTTACTGTGATGTGTTTGGGATGACCGGTATGGGAACAGTCAGTGATAATTATCATCGAATCCCAGAAAGATGGAAAAAAAAGTGAGAAAGGAATAAGTAAAAAGAATGAATAAAGACAAATCCTTCAAAACAAAAACAAAACAAAACAAAAAGCACACGCTGGATACAGAAGCTTAACTGGTTTGATTCTTATGAGGGAGGATCATGTGTTTTAGCTAGCAGCTGATCTGTCAGCCTCC
>CM060348.1:25916108-25921108 GCA_030674155.1 Stramonita haemastoma
TGCAAAATCTCACCATCGGTGAACCTAGAAACTCTAGTCCAAGGAATGAAGATGGAACAAAAGTAAAGGTGTCCCAAAACTGTGTGGTCGTCGGGGAGCGAGGCATCAGAGACCTCAGCTTCTCTACAGGCCAGCATTTGAGGGCGGCGCCCATCCTCTCTTCCTCGCTGTTTTACCTTCCCTGACCCTAAAGAGGGCACGTACCCATTCATAGCTGGGAGAACTGGGGGACTGTACCAAAACCAAGGCGCGCAAACGGCCACCAATCATACTTGGTAACCACGCTCGATGCTGCTTAACATTGGCTTAGGGAAAGCGAATGCTCTGATCACTGAGTATCCCGTCCTCTCAATGATAGTAGAAAAATAAGTAATCACATAAATGATACTTCAGTCAAATTAGTGAATAAATAAACAAACAAATACAAACAATGTCAAGCGCCATTACCATTTCCAAAACACCATCCCCTCGTTTATTTTTTTCTGCTTGTGACAGCAAAAAACTTTCAGTATTGTCTCCATACCTTCCCATAATGCATTGCGAAAAGACCCGCACTTTTGTACCTGATGTCAACTTCTAGGACTGGAGACAGCTGTGTTAATGGGAAGATGCTAAAAGTAAAATCTGATCCAAGCTAGAAGCTTTGTCGTTAAAATGCTATTGATCTAAACTGAATGCCAAGGACTGTATTGAAATGTACTAGTCTTTAAAAACTTTACGCTCCTTGTCTGCAGTCTTGTTGGGCTCTTTGCGTGAGAGATTTTACTCTTCTTTAGAAGAGAAGATAATTATATTCTAAAGTTGGGAATATGGCTGCCATGTTCTGAATTATTTGAAAGAAGAAAATAGTCAATATACGGGATGGAACAGATATCTCAGTGGTCAGATGCACTCGCTTTACTCAAGCTGTAGGTCTACGCAGCATCGAGGTGTTACAAGTGGATGGGTGACCGTCTGTGCGCCTCGGCTTCAGTACAGTCCCCAAGTCCATCCAGCTGTCAATGGGTACTTGCCCTCTTTTAGGGTCAGGGAAGGTAAAGCAGCGAGGGAGAGGAGATAGGTGCCGCTCTCGTTATGCTGGCCCCTAAGAAGCTGAGGTCTCTGACGCCTCGCTCCTCTACGACCACGAGGTTATGGGACACCGTTTACCTTTTTACCTTTTTTTTTACTTTAGTCAAAATACACACAAACGTTTATCCAGAGAGCATTAATTTACAGTCTTGTGATGATTTCTCGAATGGGATGAGCGAGACAGTGTATTTTCTGGACGTGTACTATCAGGATGTTAAGCTGGGGAACGCACTTAAATAGTAAAATAAAATTTTGGAAAACTGTATACTGAGGACTACGGGCGAGGCAGCTTCCTCATTTGTTTTTTCAAAGGGAATTTTCCTCTGGAGTTAACATCAGTGCTGATTCCACTATCCCCAAAAGGTCCTTTGGATGTGACTGTAAACCGAGGCCCCGAGTAAGAAAAACACGCAGAACATTATTATTGTGCACACGTTAAATCCTGTTCCCTTTTCGAAAGAGTAGGTCATAGTGTGCTGTTGGGAACAGTGACAAGATTTACACGACGCCATGCACACGGGGTGAATGTAAAAAAAGCACATGATTGCTTATACCATTATCCTCGATATAAAAGAATACATAAATAAATACACACACACACCAGAGTCTACTGCAAGAAGACCAATCCGCTTTAGGAACACAAAACACACACACACACACAACACACACACACCACCCACACACACACACACACACCACACACCTCCACACACACACACACACACACACACACAAACACACACACTTACCACACCCATACACACACACACACACTCCACTTCCACACACACACACACACACACACACAAACACACCTCTCCCCACACCCACCCCCACCCACCCCCCTTCCCACACACACACACACACACACACACCACCACCACACACACACACCACACTACACACACACACCACACCCCCCACACCCGACACACACACACACACAAACACACACACACCCCCCATCCTTCACGACCCATGCCCCCACCCCCCTCCCCACCCACACACACATGAAACCACACAATTTGCCATAGAGAGACTGGGAAGTGTACACTAAAGTAAGGGACAGTGGCTGGAACATGAGAGATAAAACACCCCAGATCGCCCATGAAATACTGAACACCATACATTCTCCTCTGCCCAAAGTGTCTGCAAGACTGCGAAACAGTGCCGCTGTTTTCCTAGAAACTGTGTGGGGAGGGAGGAGGAAGGGGGTGTAGGTGTGTGGGGGGGAGATGGGGGGGTGTGTGGGTGTGGGTGTGGGTGTGGTGTGTGTGGTGTGGTATAGGTGCGTGTGTATTTATGTGTGTGTCTAGGTATGTGTGTGTGAGATTGTGTGTGTGTATGCGAAGCAGCACACAAGAAAGAGAGAGAGATGGATAAGAGAGAGACAGAAGCCAGAAACAGAGAGACAGAGACAGTGGACAAATTTATCTACTTACCTGTGTGCAAAAACTTTGTATTTGACACATAATACCCACTTTATTTGTGAAATCATTTAGAACAGATACTAAAACGTGATTTTTTTTTTTTGCTCCCAATGACCTATACCTGTTTTCAATTTTTCAAAGTACAATAGTAAAAATAATACAAAAAATCATCACTTTATCTTCAAACTCTCCTCCTTTTCCCCCTCCCCTCCTCCACCTCATCTCCTCTTCCTCACTCTTCTCCTCTTCCTCTCTTCCTCCTCTCCTTCTCCTCCTCCTCCTTCTCCTCCTCCTTCTCTTCCCTTCTTGTTCTCTTCTCCTCCCTCTCCTTCTTGTTCTATCATTCTCTTTCTTTTTCTTGCTTCTTCTTCTTCTCCTTCTCCTTCTCTTCTTCTTCTTGTTCTTGTTCTTCTTGTTCTTCTTGTTCTTTTCTTGTTCTTGTTGTTTTGTTGCTGCTGTTGTGTTGTGCTCTTCTTCTTCTTCTTCTCCTCCTTCCTTTTCCTTCTCCTCTTCCTCCTTCTCTCCTTCTTCTCCTCTTCTTCCCTTCTCCTCTTCCCTCTCCTCCTCCTCCTCTCCTTTTTCTTCCTCCTTCGGGGGGACGGATAGCCTAGTGGTCAAAACATTCCGCTGGCAATTTGACGACCCGGGTTCGAGTCCGGTCGAGGAGATTTTTTTCCTGGAGTTAACATCAGTGCTGACTCCGATCTTCCCCAAAGTCCTTCGGGATAGACTTTAAACCGAGGCCCCGTGTGCGAACGCACCAGAACATCTTGCGCACACGTTAAATCCTGTTCCGCTTTTCGTAAGAGTAGGCCATCGTGTGCGGTGGGAACAGATGACATTTTCAAAAACTGCATACACAAGGGGACTGATTAAAAAAAAAAAAGCACAAGAGTGCTTATCCCGTTATCCTCGATATAAAAGAATAAATCTATAAAAGAATAAAATCTCCTCCTCCTCCTCCTCCCTCCTCCTATCCTCACTCCTCCTCCTCCTCCTCTTCGACATCATTCTATTTCCCGCACTGAGAAACAACAGTATAAATACACAAGCTCCAGGATGCTCACATAGACACACATTGGCTTAGGCCTATCTTTCTTTTTTTTTTCTTCTTTTTGTTTTTTTTTTTGTTAATGAAATCGAAGCACGTTGCATTGTGGGTAAAAGGCAAGGGAGAGAACGCAGCAGGCACTGTTTGGGATAGGAAGCCGATTAAACATGGAAGAGGACATTTTGGAATGGAGATGTGATGAAAGTTGTATAGATTTTTTTTGTTCTCTTTTTTTTTTTTTTTTTTTTTTTTTTTTTTGGTTGTTAGTGCTGTGATGCTGCATTCTTATAGAGAAAGGAGAAGTGTGTATTTGACTATTGGTTCTCTCTGTCTGTGTTTGTGTTGTCTTGTCTCTCTCTGTCTGTGTCTTGTCTCTGTCTTCTGTCTCTGCTCTGTCTCTCTTCTTTCTCTCTCTGCTTCTCTCTAAGTCATCGCTGTCTACTGACTCTATGATTCTCATGATAATACTAATTTTTGTCTATTTTGTCTCGTTCTCTGTCTGTCTTTCATGTTTTTCTTTTCTGTCATCCTGTTTCTGACATTGTACTGCCCTCTTTGTCTATGCTTGTGTTTTTTCTACATTGTTCTCTCTTCTTCTTCTTCTTCTGTCATGTCTTCATTCTTCATTCTTCTTCTCTCTCTCTCTCTCTCTCTCTCTCTCTCTGTCTCTCTCTTCTCTCTCTCTCTCTCTCTCTCTCTCTCGTCTCTCCTCTCTCTCTCTCTCTCTCTCTCTCTCTCTCTCTCTCTCTCTCTCTTCTCTCTCTCTCCCCTCTCGTATTCTGCTATTTGTTTTTTTCAATGTTGCGTGTGTATTGTTATTGTGTGTGTGTGTGTGTGTATGTGTGTATGTGTGTGTATCTTCTGTGTGCGTGTTCTTGAGATCTGTGTGCTAGCATTGATTGACTGATGATGTAGCATTAATAATGTTATGAATTATAGCATTAATGATATGATGAATAACATAATAATAATGATAATGATATGAATATTAGCAATTGGATGATGTACATTGAATGAATGATAGATGATTAAATTAATGATGTAATTAAAATAGTGATAATTTACATTGATGATGTAGCATTGATATATGTGATGATGTAGCATTGATTGATGTGTGATGATGTAGTATTGATGATGTGTGATGATGTATATTGATGATGTGTGATATGTAGCATTGATGATGTGTGATGATGTAGCATTGATGATGTGTGATGATGTAGCATTGATGATGTGTTTGATGATGTAGCATTGATGATGTGCTGGATGATGTAGCATTGAGGATGTGTGATGATGTAGCAATGATGATGTGTGATGATGTAGCATTGATGTCGTGATGATGTAGCATTGATGATGTGTGATGATGTAGCAATGATGAGTGTGATGATGTAGCATTATGATGACGTGATGATGTAGCATTGATGATGGTGTGAGATGATGTTAGCATTGAT
>CM060348.1:25928478-25935978 GCA_030674155.1 Stramonita haemastoma
GAAAAGTCCATCTTTCCAAAGCAATGTTTTTTCTTTTTTATATAATTATGGATTATTTTGATAAGGCTTTTCCAGTAATGAAAAAGTGAGGATTGTAAAGGTCAGTTCTTTCAAGCTGAGGAAATATTTTCTTTGATTGTTATTGTCACTTATTAACTGTCATTGATTATTTCTCATCCTGTTGATGTTTGTTTGTTTTTTAATTATTGTTGTTCTTGCATTAGGTCTTTTAATTCCTAGTTACATACACGTGAACTCTGTTTAATTACGCGTGCATTTTATCTACTATTTATTTTATTTATTCATCAGTTTATATCGAGAATAATAGAAGAAGCACTCATGTGCTTTTTTTGCATCCAGTCCCCGTGTGTATGCAGTTTTCTAAATCTTGTTATATGTTCCAACCGACAAACAGGGACCTACTCTTGCGAAAAGCGGAACAGGATTTAACGTGTGCACAAGATGTTCTGCGTGTGTTCGCACACGGGGTACGGTTTATAGTCTCAATCGAAGGACTTTTGGGGAGAGTGGAGTCAGCACTGATGTTATCTCCAGGAGAAAAATCCCCTCGAACGGGAATCGAACCTGGATCGTCAAATTGCGAGCATCTACTCATATGTAGGGGACGGTATAGTTCAGTTGTCAGAGCACTCGCTTTCCTCAAGCTACTGTTAAGCAGTATTGAGCGGGGTTACCAGGTGGATGGGTGACTGTTTGCGCGCCTTGGCTTCAGCACAGTCCTCCCAGTTCACCCAGCTGTAAATAGGTACCTGCCCTCTTTAGGGTCAGGGAAGGTAAAGCGACGAGGGAGAGGAGATGCTCACCGCTCTCAATATGTTATCCCATCTCAAAAATCGAACTGATCTATCTATCTATCTATCTATCTATCTATCTATCTATCTATCTATCTATCTATCTATCTATCTATCTATCTATCTATCTATCTATCTATCAATCTATCTATCTATCTATCCTTAGTCTGGTGACCGTGGGAGCACCACTGAGGACTTGACAACCAGTTCCCTCCATTCTTCTCTCTGTTCTGCCTTTTCTAGGCCTGTCCATTAATTGCTGATGTCCTCCGTCTCTTCTTTGGTCTGCCGCTTTTTCTTCCTCCTTGGACAGTGCCTTGCAGTATTGTTTTCGCAGGTCCTTTCGTTCTCGTGACATGCCCGTACCATTTAAGTTTACGCTTCTTTACGATTGATAGAAGATTTTTCGTAGGGACCAATGGTTTGCTGGATTCTGTTACGCACCTCTTCGTTGCTTATATTGTGGCCTCTGTAGGAGATGCCAAGGAGTCTCCGAACTGATACACTAGAATATAAAAAAATGATAAATAACAATCATCAATATTTCCACAGCCACGTTAAACATCCGGCTTAATTCCAGGTTGTGTATTCACATTTATCAAAGAAAAATACACGATTAAGGAAAAGAAGCGCTTTCAGATGCACGTACGCACGCACACACACACACACACACACACACACACACACACACACACACACACACACACACACACACACACACACACACACACACACACACACAGATAGAGAGAGAGAGAGATGTAATGGTTTGAATGCGGGTGTGTCTATATCACCAAGTAGTGAAGGACATTAAACAAAACAAAACAAAACAAAACAAAACAAAACAAAACAAAACACACACACACACACACACACACACACACCACACACACACACACACACACACACACACACACACACACACACACACACACACACACAGAGGAGACGGGGATAGCCTAGTGGTTAGAACATTTTGCGTGCAATCTAACGACCCGGGTTCGAATCCCGGTCAAGGGGATATTTTCCCCTGGAGTTAACATCAGTGCAGACGTCACTCTCCAAAACAGTATTTCGGATGAGACTATAAACCGAGGCCCCGTGTGTGAACACACGCAGAACATTTTGCACACACACTGATCCGTTTTCGAAAGTGTAGGCCATCGTGTGCCAGTGGGAACAGATGACAAAATTCAACAAAAATGCATAAAGACAAGGACTGGATGTAAAAAAAAAACAAAACAACACTTGAGTGCTTGTTTTCATTATCTTGATATAAAAAGAATAGATAAATAATTTTAAAAAATAAAAGGTAAATACACAATACAAAAAATGAGGAAGAAAAAAAGCAAAAATAGATTTGGAACCAGCAGCGCTCAATATTGGCAAAGCCACAATAAACATTCAACCTCATTCCAGGCTACTTACCCACGATTCTGTAAAAAAAAAAACATAGATAGATAGATAGATAGATAGATAGATAGATAGATAGATAGATAGATAGATAGATAGATAGATAGATAATAGATAATAGATAGATAGATAGATAGATAGATAGATAGATAGATAGATAGATAGATAGATAGATAATAGATAATAGATAATAGATACATAGATACATAGATAGATACATAGATAGATAGATAGATAGATAGATAGATAGATAGATACATAGATAATAGATACATAGATACATAGATCATGTGACATTAATCATAGTCATTCGTTTCTCTACTCATGCTACTTAATACATCGATATCTATCTCTCTATCTCATATCTTCATCTCATACTATCTACTCTATAGTACTCTTCTTAGATAGTCTACTGATGTCTCTCTCTAGTAATCTCATTATACTATGATATATAGATATAGTAATAGATAATAGATAATATATAGATATAGATATATAATACATACTAATAATAATATAATCATATAATATAATAATAATATATCATAATATACGATTACCTTTTTTACACCACTTTAAGTCGCGGCAGATTTCTCTGCGTGAAATTCGGGCTGCTGTCCCCGAGGAGAGAGCGTGTCGCCACAAGAGCAGCGCCACCCATTATTTTTTCTTTTCCTCTCAGCAACTGTATTTGTTTCCCTATCAGAAGTGCTTTTTTTCTACAGAATTTTGCCAGGGACAACTCTCTGTTTGCTGTGAGTTATTTTACGTGCTGCTAAATAAGATATGTAATACCAGGACCTCGGTGTATTGTCTCATCCAGAAGACTAGCACCCAGATCACCACTCATGGTCTAAGGATGGGGAGAAAGTTTTGGACCCAAACGGGATTTGAACCACCGCACACTTCGACCCGGACTTTTGCTTTCGAGACAGGCGCGTTACCTCTAGACCACCGATTCACAAAAGTAACTTCAGACACATGCAGGCCTACAGGCACACTAACAAACTTGAACATTTCATAAATGTTAAAAAAATATTAATAATACAGATTTTAAGTAACCTTGATCATTATTGACAGAGCCACAACAATTAATCTAACTTAATTTCTACGCAACATGTGTGTATAAAAAAAATGAATCTCCATAATTGAAAAAGAAAAAAAAGTACCTTTAGAGACATACATGCGTACAAGCGCGCTAACACACTTCATAAAATCATGAAAGAAAAAAAAAATCAAGTTTAGAATAACATCCTCAATATTGACATAGCAACAAAAACATCTAACCTAATTGTAAACTGCCTACTCATGTTTATTGATTCTGTCCACGATATTTTGCATTAATTTTCCATTCTTCGACCTAAATTGTTTCCTTTTCTTTTCCTGTCTTTTTGTTTTAATTTCTCAAAATTTGGTTGTTTTCCTTCTTTTTCTGTTGTTTCCCTTTTATTTTTTTGTTTTTTTGTTGTTTTTTTTTGTTTCTTTGCAGTTGCTGCTTGATTGTGATTTTATCTTTTTTATGTCTAAGTATTTCGCTTTTGCTCCGTCTTAATAATATTTTTTCTTTTGTTATTGTTGTTGTTGTCGCTGTTAGTGAATTTTTGTTGCTTTTCCTTACATATTTGCTATTTTCTTTTGGCTGTGAGTGGGCGTCAATGTGGTGTATAAGTAAGCAAGTGCCCGCCGCACGCACACGCACACACACGCACACAACATACACTACACAAACACACGCACGCATGCGTGCACACACACACACACACACACATTATACACACACACGCGCGCGCAGCGCGCTTACACACACACACACACACACACACACACACACACACACACACACACACACACACACACACACAGAATAACACACAAAGTCTATTTGCTTTCTGATATCCATCTGATTATCATTAGTCCTTCACAATCCGGATTTATCCCAGATAATTCCACTATATATCCGTTATTGTGTTTTTATAAGGATTTGTGTTTCTCCCTTTGACAGGAAAACTACAACCCAAGTCTGTATACTGTGATATTTCAAAGCATTTGACCGTGTTTGGCATAAGGTTTATTTATACAAGATGAAATCTATTGGTATAATGAGGCAAATGTTAAATTGGTTTGAAGATTCCCTTACAAATTGTATGCAAACAGCTGTTTTAAAGCGAAGATATCTAAGTTCTTTTGAAGATTTCTGCTGGAGTACCCCAGGGCTTGTTACTGGTCCATTACTATTTCAAAGTTTTATCAATGACATTGTGCAGGTCTTCAAATTGAACATTAATCTCTTTGCAGATGACAGAAGTATGACCTTAGCTCTAAAAAAACATAAATGTTTATGCTGAAATCTAATTCAGATCTTTACAAAAAAAATAAAAAAAAACCTGGGACCAAACGATGGAAGGTCAAATTTCATCGAAGAAGACATAAACAGAACCCTTTACACTTTCTGGTTAGTTTAGCTTTTTTATTATTATCTTACCAAATAGGTACATTACTGTTGTTATTTGTATTTTATCATACTTTAATCTTGATTAATATTATTAATGGGACGGAAATTTCAGTGAGTCAGGAACATAATCATACTCACCCCTAGCTTTAGAATAAACAGCATTTTAGTGTGTGTTTTCAAACGGATAAAATTTTCATATCTGGCTATAACTTACAGTTCCAGATTTCTCTGGTGTAAATGGTGCTGTCTCTGGGACGGAGGTTAAGCAAGGAGCGAATTGAGAGAGAAGATGTTCCACCTGGCTTCAGTATGTCCCAGTTCACTAGGTAGTAAATGAGGTACTGGCACCTCTTTTCAGGGAAGTAAGCATGGAGAGAGAAACAGTGAAAAAGCAGGGTAGAAAGGCACCAGAAGAGAGACGAGTGAAGACACCAGTGGAGAACACAGTGGAAAACCAGTGAAACACAGTAGAAAACCAGTGAAACACCACCCAGTAAAACACCAGTAAAACACAGTGAAACACCAGTGAAACACCATAACACCAGTAAAACACCATTGGCAGTGAAACACCAGTGAAACACCAGTAAAACACCAGTGAAACACCAGTAAACACCAGTAAAACCCTAAGCACAGTGGAACCCTTACACCACTTTTAGTTTGTTTTACAGGCTGCATTGCCAAGATGTCACTTTTCCTTTCTTTCCTCTGTTTGCCCTGGGGATTGCAGTTCAGTTCACATCAGTGTTGTAGTTGCTGTTGTTGTTGTGCGTTCCCCAGCTTAACACTCTGGCGTCCACCCAGAATATCCAGTACTCTGACTCACTCACTCATCCCACCTGGGAATCACTGTGTGTGAGACTGAAACTGCCACACTAACTGAGAAGTTTGTGTGTATGACTGTTTTTCAAGTACCTCGCCATATAGTCATCCATACTTCCGATTTCAGAGGAAGTTGGCGCCCGGTGCAGTCATGCAGTGTGAAACTTGTTCCTAGGATAAGTTTCCTGTTTAACTTTCAGCTTCAGTTTCTGATAGTGTCCTGTCACTATTCGTTCCCTGAGGAGAATTTATTCATTATTTATTTATTATTCTTTTATATCGAGGATAACAGAATAAGCAATCATGTGCTTTTTTTCATCCGGTCCCCGTGTGTATGCAGTTTTTGTAAATATTGTCATCTGTTCCACCGGCACACGATGGCCTACTCTTACGAAAAGGGGAACAGGATTTAACGTGTGCGCAAGATGTTCTGCGTGCGTTCGCACACGGAGCCTCGGTTTAAAGTCTCATCCGAAGGACTTTTTGGGGAGAGTGGAGTCGGCACTGATGTTAACCAGGAGAAAATGTCCTCGACCGGATCGAACCCGGGTCGTCAAATTGCCAGCGCAATGTTCTGACCACTAGGCTATCCCGTCCAAGGGATGGCCTAGCGGGTTACAGCGTGGACCTTGCAGTTTAACTGTAACTGAGAGTGTAGGTTGGTGTCCTGTCACTGTTCGTTCCCTAGTGGGCAGAGATGGCCTAGTGGTTACAGCGATGGAACTTGCAGTTCAACTGTAACTGAGAGTGAAGGTTCAAATCTTTGCTAAGCAGAGTGTTGGAAGTTTTTTTTTTTTTTTTCCTTGAGGGCCAGGATAGCCTAGTGGTCAGAGTGCTTATCTCGCGTTCTGATCTCTTCTACATGACATCATCTGAGCAAACATCACGTACTGTTTATAATGGGGGACGGGACAGCCTTGTGGTAAGAACATTGCGCTTGCAATTTGACGACCCGGGTTCGATTCATATTCGAGGGGATTTTTCCCCTTGGTGTTAGCATCAGTGCAGACTCAACTCTTTCCTCAAAGTACTTCGGATGAGACTATAAACCGAGACCCGTGTGCGAACGCACGCAGAACATCTTGCGCACACGTTAAATCCTGTTCCGCTTTTCGTAAGAGTAGGCTGTCGTGTGCGGGTGGGAACAAATGACAAGATTTACAAAACTGCATACACATGGGGACTAGAAGTAAAAAAAAAAAATAATAATAAAAAAAGCACATGAGTGCTTATTTCATAATCCTCGATACAAAAGAACAAATAAAAAAAATAAAATAAAAAATAACTCGAGACAAAAAATAACATTCTTTGAAGTCGAAGTATGATCCCTAACAGAGAGTGAAGTACTTGTAAAAAAAAAAAAAATTAAAAAAAAAAAAAAAAAAAACCCAGCTGCATACGCAAACTTTCTGATCACAAAGATTTTGCAGGTGTGATACGGTGTGTGATGTGGAGTACAGGTTATGGGTAACTCTAGGATGTGGCTGGGGATAGGCTTAACCAAAACTCCCCAGAGAACCTTCCTTCGATCCATTCTCTAATGAATAGGGACTCTGCGTGCATCAAGCTCCCAACTGAAAATAATATAGTGTTTTCTTGGTTTGTCTTTTATTTGCAAGTGTGTGTGTGTGGGGGGGGGGGGGTTCTGTGTGGGAAGGTGTGCGTGTGTGTGCGTGTGTGGTGTGTGTGTGTGTGTGTGGTGTGTGTGTGTGTGTGTGTGTGTGTGTGTGTGTGTGTGTGTGTGTGTGTGTGTGTGTCTGTGTCTTTGTCTGTGTCTGTGTGTGCGTGTGTGTATGTGTGTGCTGTGTGTGTGTGTGTGTGTGTATGTGTAGGGGGGAAAGGTGCGTGTGTGTAAGAGTGTATGTGTGTGTTTGTAAGTGTGTGTGTGGTGTGTGTAAGAGTATGAGTGTGTGTGTGTGGTGTGTGTTTGTGTGTGTGTATGTCTGTCAATCTGTCTGTCTGTCTATCTGTCTGTCTGTCTGTCTGTCTGTCTGTCTGTCTATC
>CM060348.1:25950978-25953478 GCA_030674155.1 Stramonita haemastoma
AGGGGGAGGAGGAGGAGGAGAGGAGAGGAGGAGGAGGAGGAGAGGAGGAGAGAGGAGGAGGAGAGGAGAGGGGGAGGAGGAGGAGAGGAGAGGAGGAGGAGAGTAGTACGAAGGAGAAGAAAAGGAAAGGAAGGAAGGAAAAATACATTACTACTGACCTTTGTTTTTGTATATCCATCTTGAACGTTTCAGCTTTCAGAAACAGTTAATTGTCAGTGTTGGTTTCGGTACACTTTTGCCAAATAAAAAAGACATGTTTGAGGTTTTTTAATTATTAATTCAGCTAAGGTTTCAAGCACATTTTTTCAGAACCAAAACTTTGTGTTTATATCTATTGTTTCTGAATTTAGGCTTTACTGAAACTTTGTTGTATAACCAGATTAACAGTGGGTTTTGTGCACTTTTCGACGACACATCAAATTTCAAATTCCCAATTTTTGGGGGAAGCAAAAACGTTGTAATATCATAAAAAAAATGTTTGCTACAGGTACCTATTTGTGTTAATTATTATGTTCTTATTTCTTATCAAATCAATTTTATTTATCTCTTTGGGGACGGGATAGCGTGGCTGGTTAGAGCGTTGTGGGTTGTGTTCTTGACTCGGGTTCGTATCCTGTTCAAGTTAAAAAGTTAAAGTCTGTCCCGAGCCTAAGGCTCATCAGGCCGGTGCTTATCCCGGTTTCTGTGGCGTTAAGCGACTGAGAGTCAGACTCCCCCCTGGATAGGACGCCAGTCTATCGCAGGGTTAACCCCCAACACAAGGCTGGTACCCCTTTTACACCTGGGTGGGGTGAGAAAATAGCCGTAAAGTGCCTTTTCCAAGGGCACAACGCCATAGCCGAAAGCTGGGATCGAACCCGCAACCTTTAGATTACGAGTCCAACGCCCTAACCACTAGACTATAGCGGCGGCATCCTGTTCAAGGGAAGGGGCTATTTTCCCCTGGAGTTAACATCAGTGCCGACTCCACTCCCCGAAAAGTCCTACGGATGAGACTTGAAACCGAGGTCCCGTGTGCGAACGCACGCAGAACATCTTTTGCACTTGTTAAAACCTGTTCTGCTTTTCGGAAGAGTAGATTGTTGTGTGCCAGTGGGAACCGATGACAAAATTTACAAAGTTGCATTCACACAGAGATTTGGTGTAAAAAAAAAAAATGAAGTACATGAATGCTCATACCATTATCCTCGAGTTAAAAGAATTTTAGAATAGGTAAAGGTGTCCATTAAGCTATGTGGTCGTAGGGGAGCGAAGCATCAGAGACCTCATCTTCTCTAGGGGCCAACATATTGAGGGCGGCGCCCATCTCCTCTCCTTCGCTGCTTTACCTTCCCTGACCCTATAAAGGGCGGGTACCCATTGACAGCTGGACGAATTGGGGGACTGTACTGAAACCAAGGCGCACAAACAGTCACCCATCCAATTGGTAACCACGCTCGATGCTGCTTAACCTTGGCTTGGGGGAAAATGAGTGCTCTGACCGCTGAGCTATCCCGTCCCCCAAGTAAAAATGAAAGAATAAATAAATTGATAACGAGATATTGCATTTAGATATCTATATTGATTTTGGTATTATTAAACTTTTCAGGATATTCCTTCTGCTTTAATTTTACAGATGTTTTGGTTGAATGAAGCACTATGACTGATAAATATTTTACAGCTTTAATTCCATCAAATTTTAGTAACATGAAACATTGTAAGCTTTGAAAGCAGCGTTTTAGCTTTTGGTTTTGAAAAAAGAATGAACGTAAACATTGCAATAGTTTTTAATTGTACTTTAAGATAGAGTTTCTTTGATTTTTTTGGGGGGGGCTAATGCAAACATACATTGTGTGCGCGTGTCAGGGAAAGATAACCCTGAAGAAGGAGAAAGACCATGAGATTGAAAATCAGAACAAAGCATTTTTTTTACTCTGAATTTCTGGTGTTTCGTTTGTAACCATCTTCAGGTTTGTGCACTTTCAATCGTATTGTAGTTTGACCCGATTTTCTCAATCTGAGTTTTTTATTGCAACTTTGTTATTTTTTCCCCAACAAGGTAATACTGCTGTCTTTCATCTGAGTGTTTTTATTGGAGAACTACATGAAAATGATAATTATGATATCATTGTTCGTAGAGAAAAAGAAGGAGGAGAAGGGAGGGGGTGGGTGGGTGGGGGGAAACGTGGTGCATTCGAAAAGCTACATTTATAAGTGGGTACATAGACTCGGTGTCAACGTATGTGCTTATTTATTTATTTATTTTTATTATTCTTTTATTTCCAGGATAATGGAATAAGCACTCATGTACTTCTTTACATCCAGTCCCCGTGTGTGTGAGTGCTGTTTTGTCAACATTGTCATCCGTTCCCACCGACACACCATGGCCTACTCTTATAAAAAACGGAACGGGTTGTAAAGTGTGCGGAAGATATTCTGCGTACACGGGACCTCAGTTTATAATCTTCATCACAGTCCCCATTCCTATCTTCGAACAATGGCCTACTCTTCTGAAAGAAGG
>CM060348.1:25958478-25960978 GCA_030674155.1 Stramonita haemastoma
AGTAGTAGCAGCAGCATTAGCAGAAGCAGCAGTAGCAGTATTAGTAGTAGTAGCAGTAGCAGCAGTAGAAGTAGCAGCAGCAGTAGCAGCAGCAGCAGCAGCAGCAGTAGTAGCAGCAGCAGCAGCAGTAGTAGCAGTAGCAGCAGTAGCAGCAGCAGTAGTAGTAGCAGCAGTAGCAGCAGCAGCAGCAGAGCAAACATCAATTTCAAAACAACTATCATTACAACAAAGGAAAAAAACAATAGCGATATATTTTTTTTAACCATTAGGCAGTACAGCACTTCAATAATGGTACGAATATCAGTTACAACAACGGTGTCAATGATAACAATAGCAACGACAATATGCCTGTCAGTATTGTAATTGCCCTTCATGGGATAATCAATAATGGGCTGGTGGTCTAGAGGTCACGCTAGAAAACGAACCATCCGGGTCGGACGTGTGCAGTGGTTCGAATCCCGCTTGAACCCAAAACTGTTCCCCCCACCCATTAGACCCTGAGTGGTGATCTGGGTGGTAGTATTAACGAGACGTTAAACCGAGGTCCCGTGTGTTACTCACCATTATGTAGCGAACGTGAAAGAGCCCACGGCAAGGAGAGGGTTGTCCCTGGCAAAATTCTGTAGAAAAAAGCCACTCTTATAAGGGAAACAAATACAGTTGCAGACATGAAAAAGAACAAAAAATAAATATTGGGTGGTGCTGGACTTGTGGCGACGCGCTCTGCCCCGGGGAGAGCAGCCCGAATTTCACGCAGAGAAATCTGCTGGGACATTAAGTGGTATAGTATTAAATTAAATGGAAATAAAGTGTTTTTTGACTGGACAATAACAACAATTAAAAAACAAACAGTGATGAAAACAAGAAGCAAAACAGCTAAATCAACGTTGACAAGAAATGTGACCATACCTTCTAAAAACAACAGCCCCAACAACATGGCAGCAAATAGCAACAACAGCAATAATTAAAACAACACAAAGTGCAGTAAAAACATCAGTAGCAATATAAAAAAACCAACAAGTACAGCAATAACATTAGTAGCAGCAACAACAACAGCAGCAGCTGCAAAATAGCAGCAGCAAGAATATAAAAAAACAACCAAGACGAACAGTAATAACACTTGTAGAAAGCAACAAATTTCAACATCAAAATAGCAGTAGCAACAACAGCAACGAAATAACAGCAACAATACGTGCATCAGTATTAACAACATCAGTGGCAGTAACAACTGTGAAGGTAATGGTAAAAAAGGTGTCCCATAACCTATGTTGTCGAAGGAGAACCAGGCATCAGAGACCTCAGCTTCTCTAGGGGCCAGCATATTGAGGGCAGTGGCGCCCATCTCCTCTCCCTTGCTGCTTTACCTTCCCTGACCCTCAAGAGGACAGGTACCCATTGACAGTTAGGTGAACTGGGGGGACTGTACTGAAGACAAGGCGTACAAACGGTCACCCATCTAATTGGTAACCACGCTCGATGCTGCTTACCCTTGGCTGGGGAAAAGCGAGTGCTCTGACCACTGAGCTAACCCGTACCTAGTAACAACGGTATTGCTAGTTAAACTCTCTAAAACCATAACGAAACTTCCTTATTTCCGTGCTACCAATTTGATTATTTTTTCGAAACACCTTTCAGTGACACAAATTATAATATTTTTTTAAAATTGTATCCATACAAGTGTTTTTGTATGTGAGGAATGGAGGAAGCTGGTTGCAAAATCTCCAGTGGTGTCCTCACGGTCCGCAGGAGTACGGGACAGGTGAAGGTGAAGAAAACATCATAAAATAAAACTACATGGATTAAATATGAATAAGTGAACCTGAAACAATATATCAGGATTATGTGCCCTCAACCTACCTAAGTGCAATTGAGATTGCAACCCTTAATCCTAAACTTCAGGCCAAAAAAAAAACCCCACAAAAGCTCTGTCGCCTTATCCATTCAGACATTTTCTTTTTTTTGTCTGTTGTATGGTTTCTGCATATTCATATTACTTGTTTGATCATGGCAAAAGCAACACAAAATATCTAGTGCAGTTGTGTAAAAAGCGCAAAAAGGACACAAAAGGCAATGACCATTGAATTTGACAGGAGGAAAAGATACATGAAAATTTCATCATCATGGCTGGTCAGGCTATTGGAATCAAAATCCATTCTACACTGTTCAGAATGTCGGCTCGGTGCATTGGGCTTTGTTCATGTGCAGAGTTGTGAAGAATTTTAATGGACAAATCCTCATGAAATAATGATGTTTGTTAGCTGGCAACTGAATGAAGATTTCTGGTTACTGCACTTGATAGGGGTCCCTGAGGACAAAGAGAGAGGGGGGGAGGGGGGGAGGACAGACAGACAGACAAAAACAGAGAGAGGAGGTAGAGAGATGAAGAGAGAGAGAGACAGAGACAGAAAGAAAGGGAGAGACAGGGAATGGGCGCCAGAGCGAAGACGAGAGAGAGAGAGAGAGAGAGAGAGAGAGAGAGAGAGAGAGAGAGAGAGAGAGA
>CM060348.1:25968478-25985223 GCA_030674155.1 Stramonita haemastoma
CTCTGTGACTGACCGATGGTGGGATTTTGTGTATGGACCACTTTTATCCACCATCAAGGTTGCCATATTCTGCCCTGGGAGATGCTTGCTTGTTTGTCCATCTCTATGCTTTTCTTTTGTTTGTTTTTCTGTCTGTCTGTCTGTCTCTTTGTTTATCTGTTGGTCTGTTGTTGTTTTTCTCTCCGTGGTAATGGCTGTCTTTTTTTTGTTGTTTGTTTTTTGCTTTCGTTTTTTGTGTTATTTTCATGTAACAGAGTGGACATTGGCCCACATGTCCCATCTCTGCACAGCTTCTCGGGTGGGTACAGCTGGCCAGTTAGGATATGTCCTCTAAAAAGAGGTTACATATATTCTACCGTTCACCATGAAGGCAAAGAGTACGCAATGGAGGGCTTTCGACCACCACCCAAGGAAACAGAGAATCGCACAATTCGCAGGTGTGTCCGGAAACACAATGCTGCCACAGGGCTCTGATCGCATGGGAGATAATCTAATTACCACCCCATCACATTCATTCTGCATGTTCTGCTCTGCTAAAAAAATTTTTGGGTGTTACTTGTTTGATTATTTGTTCATTTTGTTGTCATGTATCTTATAAACTTTACGTTCTGGTGTATATGAATTACTATAGCTGGGGGATGGGGAGGGAGGGGGGTTATATTTTTGGATTTGTAACAAGTGCAATTTGTGATCCACACTCGGTGGGATAAAGATTTTGTTGTATTTTTCTTGCTTATAATGCTTAATACTTATTTTATTTCCTTTGTTTGTTTGTTTGACATTCTTTTTTTTATGTTCGTTTCTATGTTTCGAAAAAGGTAAATGTGTGTGTGTGTGTGTGTGGTGTGTGTGTGGTGTGTGTGTGTGTGTGTGTGTGTGTGTGTGTGTGGTGTGTGGTGTGTGTGTGTGTGTGTGTGTGTGTGTGTGTGTGTGTGTGTGTGTGTGTGTGTGTGTGTGTGTGTGTGTGTGTGTGTGGTGTTGTGTGTGTGTGTGTGTGTGTGTGTGTGTGTGTGTGTGTTGTGTGTGTGTGTGTGTGTGTGTGTGTGTGTGTGTGTGTTGGCTTTATTATTATTTATTTATTCTTTTGTATCGAGGATAATGGAATAAGCACTCTTGTGCTTTTTTACATCCAGTCCCCGTGTGTAAGCAGTTTTGTAAATGTCATCTGTTCTCACTGGCACACGATGCCCTACCCATACGAAAAGCGGAACAGGATTTAACGTGTGCGCAAGATGTTCTGCATGCGTTCACACACGGGCCTCGGTTTATAGTCTCATCCGAAGGACTTTGGGGGAGAGTGGAGTCAGCACTGATGTTAACTCCATCGGTCAGACAATGTTCCTCACGTCGCTCATAATAGCGTACGCCTCTTTTACATCATGTCTCAAACCTCTTTTTTTTCTTCTAAAAACACAAATAGAATATATAGGCCTACCCTGTTTTGCTGTTGTTGTTGTTGTCGTTGTTGTTGTTGTTGTTGTTGTTGTTGTTGTTGTTGTTGTCGTTGTTGTTGTTGTTGTTGTTTTGGGAAGTATTATTCAATGACCTTGCTGATAATTCCTCCACTGCCTTAGTGTGTCTTCTTTTTTTTCCCCCTCATCAGCGAAGTATTATTCAATGACCTTGCTGATAATTCCTCCACTGCCTTAGTGTGTCTTCTTTTTTTCCCCCCTCATCAGCGAAGTATTATTCAATGACCTTGCTGATAATTCCTCCACTGCCTTAGTGTGTCTTCTTTTTTTTCCCCCCTCATCAGCGAAGTATTATTCAATGAACTTGCTGATAATTCCTCCACTGCCTTAGTGTGTCTTCTTTTTTTTCCCCTCATCTGCGAAGTATTATTCAATGAACTTGCTGATAATTTCTCCAGTGCCTAAGTAGTGTGTCTTCTTTTTTTTTATTTCCTCATCCTTACACCTCTCATCACACTCTCACCCCTCTTGTTCTTCTTTCCCTCTTGCTGTGTGAAGCATATTACTTGATTTCCTTGCGCTTGGTGTGCCCATTGCAATGACACAGTGTCAGCTTTGTTTTCTTTTCTTTTGTGATTGTATGTTTGTGTCTATTTTTTTTCTCTTTTTTTTTTCGATGAGGTTTAGGCTTTTATGAAGAAAAAAATGGAGAGAGAGAGAGAGAGAGGGGGAGAGAGGGGGGGGAGAGAGAGAGAGAGAGAGAGAGAGAGAGAGAGAGAGAGAGAGAGAGAGAGAGAGAGAGAGAGAGAGAGAGAGAGAGAGAGAGAGAGAGAGAGTGAATGTGTGTGTGTTTGTGTGTGTGTGCGCGCGCGTGTGTGTGTGTGTGTGTGTGCGCGCGCGCATGTGTGTGTGTGCGCGCGCATGTGTGCACGTTTACTGCATATGTGTATGTCAAAGTCAAAGCGAAAGTGAGACTTTGATCTCCATATAGTAATAGAATAATCAGTGCAAAAAGAGACACTCTTCAAAATAAACTCCCACACGAAAAACAAAAACAGAAATTAAAACTAAAACTAAAGACGCACACACACACAACACCACACACACACACACAACAACACACACACAAAACACACACAACACACACACACACACACACACACACACACACACATACATACACACAGAGAACACACACACCACACACATACACGCACATGCACATACATACACACATACACAGATACACACACTCCTCTCTCTATATATATGTATCTACTGTCTCTCGTCTCTGTCTCTGTCTCTCTCTGTCTCTGTCTCTGTCTCTCTCTGTCTCTGTCTCTCTCTCTCTCTGTGTCTCCTCTCTGTGTCTCTCTCTCCCTCTCTCTCTCTCCTCTCTCTCTCTCCTCTCTCTCTCTCTCTCTCTTCTCTCTCTCTCTCTCTCTCTCTCTCTCTCTCTCTCTCTCTTCTTGTCCTGCCCTTGTCTGTCTGTCTGTCTTCTGTCTGTCCTGTCTGTCTGTCTTTGTCTGTCCTGTCTGTCTTTGTCTGTCTGTCTGTCTGTCCTCCAATTGACGTCGAAATCCCACAGGGAGAAGCAACGTCCTCCTTAAAATGCATTGACACTCGCATGCTGTCAACTTCGCTTATTACCCAATCCTTCTTCCCATAGTCTCGGGAATAATGGAAACGAATTAACCCCCTTCTGTCTACTGGTACCAGTAGTGTGGTACCAAAAAAGTACCAAAAATGGGCTTTGAAATTAGTTTGGGTTTTGTTTTTCTTTAATAAATTTTTTCGTTCCTTGGTTAGACTTCCGAGGTTAACTTAAGACAATTCCCTTTGCGGGAATGCCAGAAATTTGTCAGTATGATTATGGGCTTTGAAATTAGTTGGGTTTTTTATCTATTTTTTCGTTCCTTGGTTAGAGTTCAGAGGTTAACTTAAGACAATTCCCTTGCGAGAATGCCAGGGATTTTGTTAGTATAAATAGCATTCTTGTATGCTTGAAATTATGCGCTAGGATTTCCCTCTTTTTTATCCTTTTTGTTTCTGTCCATTTCTTTCTCTTTTTTTTAGTTGTTAGTTCCAGTTTTTTTTATCTATTTTCATATTGTGTACATTTGCAACTTTTCATGTATATTGTTGGGGTTTTGTTTGCTTGTTTATCTTTTGTTTTGGGTGTGTTGGGGGGGGGGGGTGAGAGGAGTGGGAGGTCTTTTCCGAGGGCTGGATGTAAAAAAGCAATCTTTACTTATTCTATTACCCTCTTTGAATAAAGAAAGTTTTCAAGTTGATGGTTTGGACACCTGACACACGCATGGCGCCTCATCAGCTTGCCAGTTAAGCTTACAACATAAGGATGTCCGGTTACAAGGCAAGGGGAAGACATGAGGAAGACCTGGATCGAGGGTGTGAAAGAAACATTGAAGACCTCACAATATCCCCACACACCCACCCAGGCCTTAGCTGCAAACTTGCTGCAGACAGAAAGCTCTTTCTTTCCTCGACGCCCTAGATGGTACAGGAGGACGGATAAAGTAAAGCAAGTAAAGTTTGTTTCTGTTTTGTTCCTTTTATTTTTCCCTTCATCTCCTTCTTATCTATTCTCTGCCTACATGATTCAGGGGGACGGGATAGCCTAGTGGTCAGAACATTGCGCTGGCAATTTGACGACCCGAGTTCGATTCCCGTTGGAGGGATTTTTTTCCACTGGAGTTAACTAATATCAGTGCTGACTCCGCACTCCCCAAAAAGCCTTTCGGATGAGACTGTAAACCGTGGCCCCGTGTGTGAACGCTCGCAGAACATCTTGCGCACACGTTAAATGCTCTTCCGCTTTTCGTAAGCGAAGGCCATTGTGTGCCGGTGGGAACAGATGACAATATTTACACACGGGGACTGGATGAAAAAAAAACAACACAAGAGTACTTATCCCATTATCCTCGATATAAAATAATAGAATAGAATTCTCCTGCCCTTTTTTGGGGTGGCCAGAAAGACTTAATCAAAACTTAACGCTTCTCTTCCATGAAAAGCTGGATGTGCTTGTCAGGCGCTTAACTACAGCGCGTTTTTATTTTTGCTCAAAGGGCAAGCAACAATAGTTGATTATGACGTTCAAAGTAGAAGAAGAAGAAGAAAAGAGAAAAATATAAGGTAAGTGTTTCTGTATATGATATTTTGCACACAATGAAAGTAGACGTCGCTTCATTCAAACTTAGGAATTGATGTCTACAAAGAACACAAGTAGTGTCGGTTTTTTTTAATTCTTGTCATCCGTTAAGAAAAAAAATAAAGGTAATGGTGTTCTGTAACCTAGGCAGCTGTTGGGGAGTGAGGTGTCAGAGATCTCAGCATCTTGAGGGCAGCGCCCAGCTCCTCTCCCTTGCTGCTTTTACCTCTCCTGCTCTTGAGCCTGAAGTAAACTATCGCGATGGGTGCTGTCATGATTATCTTAATAAGTTGGGTGGGTTTTTTTTTAATCTTACACTTTCACACCTATTTGTAATATCATCTGAAAGTGCACGTGCACACACACACACACACACACACACACACACAACACACACACACCCCCACACACACACACACACACACACACACACACACACACACACACACTACCCCACCCACATCCCAACCCCCTTCCTCCTAACCCCATCCCCCCCACACACACACACACATATTCCAATTAACCCACTCAACCAAAAAATCACTATGATAAAAAAACCTCGGTCACTACTCTCGTCGCCAGTAATTTCCCTTCCAAAACAACGATGCCATTGAAACAGCAGCAGCAGCAGCAGCAGCAGAGCCTGTGAACACACAACAAAAGAAAAGAAGAGAAACACACTGTTGCCTTCTGATGCCCTTACACAGTCATTTCCCAGCAAACAATATGCACTCTCACACGCCGGGCTCTGATGAAGGCTCATCCAGAGCTAAAACAAGAGTCAGGTAGGTCAAGGGCATGGTTCTTACTCAAAAATTTCTATAATGCTGCCATTGAAAGACATGATTTCCGAGAATTTATTCTTATTTCATTTTTTTTAATTTATCAAATCTTGATCAGTCATTTTCAAAATGATGGAGAAGTTGTAAGTGGTTAGTTGTACTGTTTTCCTCCCATACTATTTCTTCATAATGCGGAAAGGTTAGGGAACTGAAATAATGTAAGGGGCATATTTATTTCATTTTCTTTTATTCTTTTATATCGAGGATAATGGATAATATATTATGTGTATGGGGAGGGTTTAACATTCAGCCCCCGTATGTATGCAGTTTTTGTCAATTTTTGTCATCCGATTCCCACCCAAGTGCACAATGGCCTATTTATCTATTTATCTATCGATCTATCTTTCTTTCTTTTTATATCTATCTATCTATCTATCTATCTATCTATCTATCTATCTATCTATCTATCTATCTATCTATCCCTTAGTCTGGCGACCGTGGGGGCACCTCTGAAGACTTGACAACCAGTTCCGTCCATTCCTCTCTCTGTTCTGCCTTTCTCAAAGTTTTGTTGAGTTCTAGGCCTGTCCATTCGCTGATGTTGTCCTCCCATCTCTTCTTTGGTCTGCCTCTTTTTTTTTTCTTCCTCCTTGGACAGTGCCTTGCAGTATTGTTTTTGCAAGTCTTTTTTGATCTTGGGACATGCCTGTACCATTTAAGGGGTGATTACAGGGGAGATTAGGAAACAGAAAAATATAAAGGGCATATTTCTTTTACTTTTTTTTACGTTATTCTTTTATTTCGAGGATTATGGGATAAGCACTCGTGTGCTTTTCTTTTATATCCAGTCCTCATGTGTATGCAATTTTGTTAAAATTTGTCTTCCGTCCTTACCACCAAGCACATTATAGCCTACTCTTCCGAAAAGCGAAGCGGGTTTAACATGTGCGCAAGAAGTTCTGCGGGCGTTCGCACACGGGGCCACGGTTTATAGTCTCATCCAAAGGACTTTGGGGGAGAATGGAGTCGGCACTGATGCTACCTCCAGAGGAAAAATCCTCTTGATTGAGATTCGAACCCGAGTCAGCAGATCACATCACAAGCGCATCACTCTTACCACCAGGCTATCCCGGCCCGAACTAGATAAGCATCAAGATGAGAAGGGGAAGAGGGGGAGGGGGGGGGAATCTTGTTGCACGAAATATGAACTAGAAAATTCAATACTGTTTGACAACAACCCAGTAGGAATCGCTTTTAAGAGATAGATTCTGGGGTGGGAGGGGTGGGGTAGGGTGGGTGAGGTAGGATAGTGTGAGATGGGGAGAGTGGGGTGGGGGAGAGAGGAGATAAATGTACTGAAGTATAAAAACGAGTTTGGAGTTGTGATGCAAATAACAGGAACTAGATCAGCTGACAATATCTGACAGGAAAACTGCATGAAGGACTTGTATAGTTTGATTCGAGGTTGGTGGGTATGTGTGTGTGTTGTGTGTGTGTGTGTGTGTGTGTGTGTGTGTGTGTGTCTGTGTCTGTGTGCGCGCGAGCGCGCGCGCGCACGTGTGTGTGTCTGTGTGTGTGTGTGTGTGTGTGTGTGTGTGTGTGTGTGTGTGTGTGTGTGTGTGTGTGTGTGTGTGTGTGTGTGTGTGTGTGTGTGTGAGGGAGAGAAGAAAGAGGCAAGGCAAGGCAAGGCAAGGCAAGGCAAAATATTTTATTCGAGGATAATAGATAAGCACTCATGTGCATTTTTTACATCCAGTCCCCGCCCCTTTCAGGGATAACATCAAGATAAAAAAGAGAGATTAAGAGAGAGAGAGGAGGGGAGAGAAAATGAGAGACACAGAGACAGAGAGAAATAGAGAGAGAAATAGGGAGACAGAGAGCTAGAGACAGACAGACAGACAGACAGACAGAGACACAGAGAGAGAAAGACAGAGAGATGGAGACAGAGAGCGAGATAGCGAGAGAGCGAGAAGAGCGAGAGAGCGAGCGAGAGAGAGAGAGAGAGCGAGAGAGCGAGCGAGCGAGCGAGCGAGAGAGAGAGAGAGAGAGAGAGAGAGAGAGAGAGAGAGAGAGAGAGAGAGAGAGAGAGAGAGAGAGAGAGAGAGAGAGAGAGAGGAGAGAGAGAGAGAGAGGAGAGAGAGAGAAGCAATGAGTTGGAAAACATGAAAAAAGGGTGTATAAAATTGAGAATGGAGTTTTTATGCAAGAGATGGGAACTAGGTAAGAGGTTTTATACACTGCTGTAGTTTTTCTATTTCTTTTGTGTCAAAACTCCATTCTCATTTTGACAAGAAAAACAGCAGAAATTAGTTTTGCTTGTTCGATTTTGTTTGTGACAGAGTGTACAGTGTTTTTTTAGCATTGTTTACTTCGCATGGTCATCTTCTGTTGTGTAGTATGCGTAGAATTTGGTGTTTATATGATGGGGGTGTTGTTTTTGTTGTTGTTGTTGTTGTTGATTTTTTCCACCATATACAACTGGCCATATGTGGTGGTCAAATGGTGGTAAATATAGCAATTTTTAGCTGTCCTTGGGTTTGTTTGTTTCTCTCTCTCTCTCTCTCTCTCTCTCTCTCTCTCCTCTCTCTTCTCTCCTCATCTCTCTCCTCTCTCTCCTCTCTCTCTCTCTCTCTCTCTCTCTTCTCTCTCTCTCTCTCTCTCTCTCTCTCTCTCTTCTGTAGATATTGTTCTTGGTACTGTTGTTTGGGGGTTTTTTGTTCTTATTGTTCTTGCTCTTGTTGCTGTTGTTTTTGCTATTGTTGTTGTTATTGTTTGTTGCTGCTTGCTGCTGGTTCTACACATCTTTGTTAAAAATTGTTCATTGTTTGCCTTTTTTTTGCTTTTTATTATTGGTGCTGCTGTTACTGCTGCTGCTGTTGTTGTTGCTGATGCTAGTGCTGCCATGTGTATTTGTTGACAGAATTTTTGTGGTTTAGAGGAAACTTGTTTTCTATGGTCGAATAACTCGGGATTACGATTTCAGCTGCAATTTCTTTTGCTGTTTTTTGTTGTTGCTTCTGCTACTGCTACTGCTGCTGCTGCTGCTGCTGCTGCTGCTGCTGCTGCTGCTGCTGCTGCTGCTGCTGCTGCTGCTGCTGCTAGCTACTACTATACTACTACTACTACTACTGCTGCTGCTGCTGCTGCTGCTGCTGCTGCTGCTGCTGCTCTACTACTACTACTACTACTACTACTAACTACTAATGCTGCTTCTGCTGCTCTTATCCTTTTTTTGGTGTAACATTGGTATTACGGGATAGCTCAGTGGTCAGAGCACTCGCTTTCCCCAAGCTAAGGTTAAACAGCATCGAGCGTCGTTACCAATGAGTCTAGTGACCGTTTGTGTGCCTAGGATTCAGTACAGTCCCCCAGTTCACTCAGCTGTAAATGGGTCCCTGCCCTCTTAAGGGTCAGGGAAGGTAAAGCAGCGAGGGAGAGGAGATGGGCGCCGCCCTCAAAATGCTGGCCTCCTAGAAAAGCTGAGGTCTCTGATGCCTCGCTCCCCTACGACCACACAGGTTATGGGACACCTTTACCTTAACCTTTCTTTACCATGTTGTTGTTGTTGTTGTTGTTGTTGTTGTTGTTGTTGTTGTTGCTACGTAAAAGTACACTCGTGTGAGAAAAAAACGGTGTTTTGAGACCTATAACATTATTTCCCATTCGTTCTTACCCCATGGGGTGATAAGATAAAAATCGATAGAACTCGTTTTCATCAGAGAATTTCCCAGGAGGGGAAAAAAATTGGCTGTAAAGTAAAGTTGACAGTGTGAGAGTGTCAATGAATGTTAAGCAGGACACTGCACGCTTCCCTTGTTGAACTAAAGCTTGGTAAATTGTTTTTCATGCATTTCAAAAAAAAAGGAAATGTCTGATTGTAGCAATGGAAATGCCAGGAGATTTTTTTTTAGTTTTTTTTCTTCTTTTTTTCTTCTAGATTCTAGTCTTTTCCAAACTGTAGCCAAAGCGTTAGAAGTATTTTATGTTGTTGTTGTTGCCATTTTCTATCTTAACACTCACAGGGTCACCCAGAACGTATTCATCTCACCTGAACATTACTGTAAAGTTTTCAATACACGCTGAATACTATACCATACTTTGGCCTGGGCTGAAAAAAAGTTTTAGATACATTACCCCCTCACCCTCCATCCTCCACATCTCCACCTCCAAGAAAAGAAAAGAAAAAAAATCAAGAAACCCAGGGTATCAAATGCTTGGCACAGTGCATGTGGGGTACAGAGTGGCAGCTTCTCCCAGGGGCCAGGATCTTGAAGGCGGCGCCCATCTCTTCTACCTCGCTGCTTTACCTTCCCTGACAAGGGCAAAGCAAAGGTAAAGGTAAAGGTGTCTCATAACCTGTGTGGTCGTAGGGGGGCGAGGCATCAGAGACCTCAGCTTCTCCAGGGGCCAGCATGTTGAGGGCGGTGCCCATCTCTTCTCCCTCGCTGCTTTACCTTCCCTGACCCTAAAGAGGGCAGGTACCCATTTACAGCTGGGTGAACTGGCGGGACTGTTCTGAAGTAAAGTTGCACGAAGCTGTCACCCATCCGTTTGGTAACCATACTCAAAGCTGCTTAACTTTTACCTTGGGGAGAGTGAGTGCTCTGACCAATGCTATTTCGTAAACACCTGAACAATACTGTGTCTTTGAATAACATTCCAGAAACAAGTTATAAAAGGCCAACAGAAAAAAACTTACTGTAAAATTGTTGTTTTCTCTCTTCCTCCATGTACTTTGCTTGTGCGTGTGTACTTTTTCCTCGATATTTACACAGTGGTCAGAGCATTGGCTGTCTCTAAGCTGAGGTTAAACAGCATTAAGCGTGGTTACCAAGTCGATGGGTGACCGTTTGTGGCCTTAGATTCTGTACAGTCCCCCAGTTCACCCAGCTTTAAATGGGTACCTGCCGTATTTAGAGTCAAGTAAGGTAAAGCAGCGAGGGAGAGGAGATGGGCGGCCGCTCTCAATATGCTGGCCCCTAGAGAAGCTGATGACTCTGGTGCCTCGCTCCCCTACGACCATATAAGTATGGGACACCTTTACCTTTTTAAACTTATATTAAGCACATTTTGTTTCATTCATAAAAAACAGATTTTAAGTACGAAATGAAAACAAGCCTTTTTGATACTCTTAGAAAATATTGGCTGTTTGAAGGTTAAACCTGATATTAACAGACAACCGAAGATATTCCACAAAAAAGGCACACCAAAACATAACACAACTACAGTATTTTAAATATTTTCTATTCTTTTCATCCGAGGATAATGGAACAAGTACACAACACATAAAAAGCAACGGTATTAACTGAATAAGTACTGGTGTTAAAAAGCTCAATTTACAAAGGTACAACATTCTTCAGACTATAAAAAAAAGAACGAAAGAAAGAAAAACACAATTAAAATGTGTTTTTAAGGTCACCTAGCAATTAACTAAGGCGTACTCAGCTATTCTCCCTCTTTATCTCTTCGCCTACACAGTGACATCTCTTTCTTTTTTGCCTCCCCCCCCCCCCCCCTCATCCTCCTCTTCCAAATTTCCAACTCGAAAAACAAACATTTACAGGTTATAAAGGGTTTGATAGTCATAGAAAGTGTGGCAAATTTAGTTAGAATGACAGCCAGAATTTGTCCATGATTTTAAAGTAGAACTTTATCTTTTCCCGTTTGTCTCTTCGTAAAAGAGTTTATAAAGTGTCTGTCTGTCTGTTTGTTTGTTTTTTGTGTTGATATCTGTGATTATTATTATTATTATCTGTGCGGTTGTTGTGTCCTACTGTGTTTATCAAATGCTTGTTTGTGTGTGTGTGCGTATGTGTGCGTATGTGTGTGTGTGTGTGTGTGTGTGTGTGTGTGTGTGTGTGTGTGTGTGTGTGTGTGTGTGTGTGTGTGTGTGTGTGTGTGTGTGTGTGGTGGGTGGGTGGGTGGGTGTGGGTGTGGGTTGTGGGTGTGAGAGAGAGAAAGAGAGAGACAGAGAGAGATAGAGAGAGACGGCACACACACGCACACACATACACATACACATACACATACACACACACACACACGCGCGCGCGCGCGCGTGCGCACGCAGACACACACACACAGACACACACACACGCACACACACACACACACACACACACCGACACACACATATAAACACACAGACACACAGACACACAGACACACAGACACAGACACAGACACAGACACAGACACACACAAACACACTACACACACACACACACACACACACACAACACACACACACACACACACACACACACACACACACACACACACACACACACACACACACACACCACTGAGGACACTTTACCACCACATCAAGAGAAGCCAAACAGTGATCATTTTCGGCTCACTTCCCTGTGCTGTGTTCCGCTTAATTTATTGATGACACTGTTGTGTCTCTTTATTTATTTTGTACCACTTTATGCCCCAGCAACGTTCTGGTGGCTCCCGCGACGGTACTGGAACCATTCGTATCGGTCATTGCCTTTCCAATGGATCATTCCAGTGGCGTGGAGAGGGGGGGGGTCTGCTGCATGAGTAACAGCTTGCCCTCCATACTTACCTACCCAGGCTTTGCGCACTAAAGACTAGAGCGCAACTCCATAGTCTTCCGAGACTGACGGATGCCTACTACTACAACTACTATGCCACAGCAGATTTCCCTGTGTGAAATTCGGGCTGTTCTACCCGGATGATCGCATCGTCGCTAGAACATTGCCATCCATTTTTTTTCCTTTTTCTCTCTGCAACTGTATTTGTTTCCCAACCAGAGTGGCTTTTTTCCACAGTTTTTTGCCAGGGACAAACCTCTTAATGCCGTGGTTCTTTTACGTGCGCTAGATAATGATGCGTAACACATCGCACCTCATTTTACTGTCTCATCCAAAACACTAGCACCCAGACCACCACTCATCATCTAATAGATGGGGGAGGGAGGAAGTTTTGGGCGCAAACGGGATTCAAACCACCGCACACTCTCACACGGACTTTTCGCTTTCTAGGTAGGGTCGTTACCCCTAGACCACCGATCCACTTCGTTTTTTTTAATGTTTTGTTGGGCGTTTCCTAGCTTTAACACCTCGGCGATAGCCCATGCCTTTACTCTTACCAATCACATCTGGGAATTAAAAGGTTAAAAAAGGCAAAGGTGTCCCATAACCTATGCGGTTGACAGGAAGTGAGACATCAGAGACCTCAGCTTCTCTAGGGCCAGTATATCGAGGGCAATGGCGCCCATCTCCTCTCCCTCGCTGCTTTACCTTCCCTGACCCTAAAGAGGGCAGGTACTCATTTTTCAGCTGGTGAACTGGGGGGGACTGTACTGAAGCCAAGGCGTGCAAACTCTCACCTACCCTTTTTGGTAACCACGCTCAATAAAGCTGCTTAACCTTAGCTTGGGAAAAGCGGGTGCTCTGACCACTGAGCTATCCCATCTGGGAATTACTATGAAAAAAAAAGATTTTAAAAAGTTGGCGCGCAGGACTGTTTTCAAGTGTTTCGCCATAATATGGACAAGTATGGATGACTATATTATAGTCATCCATACTTGGACTTCAGAGGATTTCTTTTTCTTTTTTAACAGGAAGAAGGTGGTGTTAGTCTAAAGGCTTGCTATGGATGAAGACAGTGTTTTTTTTTATTGTTTTGTTTTTTCGGTTAGACCTCTAAGGTTTACTAACGGTGAGATTTTTGTATAATTATGCGGCTGGGGTTTTTTTTGCTCACCATTTAAGTAACCGCGTTTCCACTAGCTTTGGCTGACGATGTCTTAACTTTTTCATAATGATGTTGTTATTCTTGCTGCTGTTATTGTTGTTTTTGTTGTTGCTGTTATTGTTGCTGTTGTTGTTGTTATTGTAGTTGTTGTTGTTGTTGTTGCTATTGTTGTTGTTGCTGTTGTTGTTATTGTTGTTTTTGCTGCTGTATTTGTTGTACTTGTTCTTGCTACGGTGTTATTGTTCTTGCTGCTATCATTGTTGTTGTTGTTGTTGTTGTTGTTGTTCCTTCTGCTGTAATTAGTACCCTTGCAACTGTTGCTGTTCTTGCTACTGTTGTTGTTCTAGATTTTCAAAGAACTAAGAAAACAATACCTTAGACTGGACGTACAGTTTTGAGGCTGAGTCAAGGAAGCACTACGAGAGAGAGAGAGAGAGAGAGAGAGAGAGAGACAGACAGACAGACAGACAGACAGACAGACAGACAGACAGACAGACAGACAGACAGACAGACTGACAGACAGACAGACAGACAGACAGACAGACAGAAAGAGACAGAGACACAGAGAGAGCGAAAGAGAAAGAGAGTGAGAAAGAGAGAGAGAGAGAGAGAGACAGAGACAGAGACAGAGACAGAGAGAGAAAGAGACAGACAGACAGAAACAGAGAGAGAGGCGGGAGAGAGAGGGAGGAGAAAGGGGGAGAGAGAGGGAGATAGAGGGAGAGAAAGAGAGAGAGAGAGAGAAAGAGAAGGAGGAAGAGAGAGAGGGGATAGATAGATAGAGAGACAGACAGACAGACACACACACACACACACACACACACACACACACAACACACACACACACACACACACACACACACACACACACACACACACACACACACACACAACACAACACAAAGAGAGAGAGAAAGAGACAGGGACACAGAGAGACAGAGTGACAGACAGACAGAGACAGAGAGAGACAGCGACAAAAACGGCAGAAGGAATGAAGGAAGGAAGGAAAGAAGGAAGGAAGGAAGGAAGGAAGGAAGGAAGAAGGAAGGAAGGAAGGAAGGAAAAGAAGGAAGGAAGACAGAGAAAGATGGAAAGGGGTGGCTGGCTGTCAAATCATTCATGGCACCCCAACAGTCTCTAAGACAACGTGCTGTGTAATTGTAATGTAAAATCAGTGCTTTTGTTGTTAGTGATGATCATGACGATAATGAGGTGGGGGGGGGAACAGAGCATGAGAAGAAGAAAGAGGAAGAGGATGAGGAAGAGGGGGGGAGAAAGAGAAGGAGGGAGGAGGAGAAGGAAGAGGAGGAGGAGGAGAAGGAGAAAGAGGAGGAAGAAGAGAAGGAGAAAGAGGAGGAAGAAGAGAAGGAGGAGGAAGAGTAGGAGGAGGGGGAAGAGGAGGAGAAGGAGAAGGAAGAAGAGAAGGAGGAGGAGAAGGAGGAATAAAGAAGAGAAGGAGGAGAAGGAAGAGGATGATGAAGATGAGAAGAAGAGGACAAGGAAGAGGAAAAGGAGAAGGAAGAGATGTGGAAAGGGAGGAGAAGGAAGAGGAGGAGAAGGAGAAGAAAGAGGAGAGGAGAAGAAGGAGGAGGAAGAAAATGACAATGATCACATTGCAGCAGTTACAGATCTGCTTTTCTTCTTTCCTTCTTGAGATCATACTCAACCATCATCAACAGCATCATCACACCTAAGGGCAGATAACAACGTTGGAAGTGTGTGAGGCCTGGGGATCTAAACCTTCACTTTTTCATCCTCTCTCTGTCTGTCTGTCCCGTCTGTCTGGCTGGCTGTCAGGCTGGCTGCTTGCTGACTGGTGGCTGGCTGTCTGTCTGTCTGTCTGTCTTTCTGTCTGTCTGTTTATCTGTCTGTCTGTCTGTCTGTTTATCTGTCTGTCTGTCTGTCTATCTTTCTGTCTTTCTGTCCGTCTATCTGGCTGGCCGGCGGCTGGTTGGTTGGATGGATGGATGATGGATGGATGGATGGATGGATGGATGGATGGATGGATGGATGGATGATGGAAGGATGGATGGATGGATGGATGGATGGATGGCTGTTTGTGTATTTGTTTCTCTGTTTCTGTTTCTGTTTCTCTCTCTCTCTCTCTCTCTCTCTCTCTCTTCCTCCCCCCTCTCTCTCTCCCTTCCCCCCTCTCCCCCCCCTCTCCCCTCCCCTCTCCCCACCCCCCCCTCTTTCCTCTCCCCCTTCACCTCCAAACTCCTCCCCTCTCCCCCCCCCCTTTTCCCCATCTCCCCCCCTCCTCCAAACCCCCTCTTCATCCCCCTCTCTCTCTCCCCCCCCCCCTCCCCCCCCCCATCCCCTCTCGCCTTTTCCCCGTTTTGTCGCGTCGTCTTTTTCTCCCCTCTCCCCCTCTCCCCTCCTCTCCCTTTACCCTCTCCCCCTCTTCTCTCTCTCTCCTCTCTCCTTCCTCTCAATTTTCCCCTCTCTCTCCCTTCTCTTTCCCCTCTCCCCCCTTTTCCTCTCCTCTCCCACTCCTTCTTTTTCTCCTCCTCTCCTACCCCTTCTCTCCTCTCCCCCTCTCTCCTCCATCTCTCCCCTCCCCCCTCCTCTCTCCCCCCTCCTCCCCCCTCTCTCTCCCCCCCCTCCCTTTCCTCTCCCTCTCTTTCCATCTTCTCTCCCATCCCTCGTCTCTTCCTCTGGTCTCTGTTTTTCTTCTCTTCCTCTTCTCTGTCCTCTCTCTCTCTCCTCTCTCTCGTCCCCTCCTCTCTCTCTCTCTCTCTTTTTATCCCCGGGGCCCCCCTTTAATCTTTCCTCTTCTCTTGGCGCAAACCTCCCTTTTTTCTAAATTTGGCCATTTTTCTCCCCCCTCTCCGAACAAACCCCCTCCATTCTCATTTAAAAGGTTTTTTCCAAACCTACCCCGAAGTGAAATTTTCATGTACTTTTTTTCCCCCTTTCTTCCACCCTTTTTCTTTCGCGCTTTTTCTCTGGGGCTATTCGTTTGGTTTTCTTCCGGCTTAAAATTTTACGAAAAAATTTTCCCAGAGGAAAGGGGGGATGTTTCTCTTTTTCATTTTCTTTGTTCCGTTTTTTTTCCTCCTTTTTCCGTTTTTTTTTTCGAATTGTTTTTTTTTTTCTTTTCTTTCCCCCTCCTTTTTTCTTTTTTCCTCCTTTTCTTCTCCCCCCTTTTCCTCCCTCCTCTTTCTCCTCCCCTCCTCCCCTCCTCCCTCCTCCCCCTCCCCTCCTCTCTTTCCTCTCTTCCTCCTCCTCCCTCCTCTTCCTCTTTTTTTCCTCCTCCTCCTCCTTACCTCCTTCCTCCCCTCCCCTTTCCCTTCTCTTCCTCCTCCCTTTTCCCCTTCCTTCTCTCCTCCTCCCTCCTTCCCCTCCCCTCCTTTCTCCTTCCCCTCCCCCCCCCCCCCCCCCCCCCTCCCCCCCCTTCCCCCTTTCCTCCTTCTTCCTCCTTTCCCTCCTTTTTCCCTTTTTTTCCCCCCCTTTCCCCTCCCCTCCTCCCTCTTCCCCTCTTTTCTCCTCCTCCCTTTTCCTCCTCCTCCTCCTCTTTTTCCCCTTTTCCCCCTCCTCCCTCTTCCGTTCCTCCTCTTCTTTTTCCTTTTCCCCTTCCCCCCTCTTTTCCTCTTCCTTCTCCTCCCTTTTTCCCTCTCCCCTACTCCCCCACCCCTTTTCCATTCGTCT
>CM060348.1:25997823-26002823 GCA_030674155.1 Stramonita haemastoma
TGTGTATGCGCGCACGCGTGCGCGCGCGCACGTGTGTGTGTGTGTGTGTGTGTGTGTGTGTGTGTGTGTGTGTGTGTGTGTGTGTGTGTGTGTGTGTGCCTGCCTGCCTGCCTGCCTGCCTGCCTACGTGCCTGCCTGCCTGCCTGCCTACGTGCCTGCCTATAAGTGGCCAAAGTCGTTTTTAAGAGTATAAAAATTGCTAGATACATATTTGGAGGTTTCCTTTTGCAAATTCAAAGAATTTACGTTTTATGATGTGTTTGTAGAAACAGGTTTCTTTTATTTTTTCATAGATAAAAAGGTTTAGAAATTTTAAACTTGTATTTTGAGCGCCCATATTGGATTGTTTCCATTGCAACAGAGCATAAAACTGAATCATTTTAGAAGTTTTCAGGCTTTACAAGTGATGCCTTTTCAATTTAGATACAGCTTATAACATGAGTTTTGTAAATGAAATTTAATCAGCCCCCTACCCCCCCCCCCCCCCCCCCCCGCCCCTTCCACTTTAATGGCTTGCCTATTTTTGAGGACGATCATTTTAATCCATTTTGCGGCACTTGTTAGAGAACCCTCAAGAGTCTGTTTTTGAGGGAATGCAAATTTGATTGAAATGGCAACGTGTGTGTGTCGTTGTGTGTGTCGTGTGTGTATGTGTGTGTGTGTGTGTGTGTGGTGTGTGTGTGTGTGTGTGTGTGTGTGTGTGGTGTGTGTGTGGTGTGTGTGTGTGTGTGTGTATGTGCGTGTGTGTTGTATGCGTGCTGTATGTGTGTGTGTGTGTCGTGTGTGTGTGTGTGTGTGCATGTTTGTGAGTGTGTGTGAGTAAGTGTGTGTGTGTGTGTGTGTGCGTGTGTGTGTGTGTGTGTGTGTGTGTATTTGGGTGTGTGTGTGTGTGTATTTGGGTGTGTGTGTGTGTGTGTGTGTGTGTGTGTGTGTGTGTACGCGCGCGTTTGTGTGTGTGTTTTGTGTACGTGTGTGTATGTGGTGGGGGAGAGGGGGTGTCGTGTTAGTGCTTGTGTATGTGTGTGTGTGTAAGTGTGTGTGTAAGTGTGTTTGTGTGTGTGTGTGTAAGTGTGTGTGTGTGTGTGTGTGTATGTGTGTGTGTGTGTGTTGTGTGTGTGTGTGTGTGTGTGTGTGTGTGTGTGTGTGTGTGTGTGTGTGTGTGTGTGTGTGTGTGTGTGTGTGTCAAAAAGTGCCAAATGCACTCAGTTGACAGATAGTAGATTGCAGACAGGGATGGAGAGAGAGAATAGTACAATATCAAAGCAAAGTTTATACTTGTCCATGTTGATTTACGTTTCGGAGATGTAGGTACTCTGTAAGTGCAACTGCGTGTCAGTGTGTCTGTTTAAAGTAAAATCGGTAAAAAGGTAAAGGTGTTCCATAACCTATGGGACTTATCTTATGTAGACTTATCTATGACAACCCGAAAATGTCAAAATTCCCCAAGTTCCAGGAGTGTTGCATAACTTTATTGTTTATCATGACTCCCAGGGGGGGGGGGGGGGGGAGCATTGTTTCCTACGCTGATATTGTTCACTATTTATCTTTTTATTTACTTATTTATCTATTTAATCTTTGTATATCGAGAATAAAGGAATAAGCACTCGTCTACTTTTTTTACATCTAGCCCTCGTGTGTATGCAGTTTTGTAAATATTGTCATCTGTTCCCACTGGGACACGGTGGCCTATTCTCACGAAAAGTGGAACAGGATTTAACGTGTGCACAAGATGTTCTGTGTGCGTTCGCACACGGGGCCTCGGTTTATAGTCTCATCCTAAGGACTTTTGGGGAGAGTGGGGACAGCACTGATGTTAACTCCAGGGGAAAAATCTCCTCGAACGGGAATCGAACCCAGATCGTCAATTTGCGAATGCAATGTTCTGACCACCTAGGTTATCCCATCCCTATCTTTTGACAGTAAGTATGTGTATGCAAACGGGTTTGCTGTCACTCTTCACGTCAGAATTGTAATCCTTGGCAGCTGTGCTATCTGTTCAACCAAAAACAATATGTAAGAAAAATGGATCATGGTTTAAATAACACTGCAGAATGCACATCCTGTGTTCTTCCCAGTATTCACAATTATACTACCTTGTTGTGGCGCGGGGATGGGGGGGGGGGCCAGCGGCGGAGAGAGGTGGGGGGGGGGGTGGGGACTGGAGAGCATGGCTGGTTAGAGCGTTACGCATTGCGCTCCTGATCTGCTGACCTGGGTTCAAATCCTGCTCAAGAGGATTTTTTCTCCCTGGAGTTAACATCAGTGCTGACTCCGCTCTCCCCAGAAGTCCTTCGGGTGAGACTAGAAACTGATGTTCTTTGTGCGAACGCATACAGAACATCTTGAGCGCACACGTTAAAACGTGTTCCGCTTTTGGGGGGAGTAGGCCATTGCGTGCCGTTGGGAACGGATGATAAAATTTACAAAACTGCATACACACGGGGACTGTTTGTTAAAAAAAAATCACGTCACATGTTGAAGGATTTGGTCCATTATCCTATTAATAAAAAAAAAATGAATATAACGCTCCACCACGAAATGAGTCGCTTAGCACATAATCCATTTCTCCGCTAGGAGCCATTCAAGGCAGGTGGGGGTGAAGTTGTTAATTTTGAGATTTTGATGGATTAGAAAACTATAGCACTTATTCTACCTTGTAGTGAAATATGAAGGCATAATTCTGTTTCCTTTTTTCTTTAAACGTGCTTTGAAAATAGCGAAGCTCTCATGCTGACCACCTATTAGGATGCTGAACTTGTCAATTTCTCATTTGACATTTCCTACAGTCTATCATTTCAATTTGTAATAATAACTTTTGATAGAATTGTTCAATTTTTAGTCAGTTTTTTTGTGTGTTGTATAGCCATTTCATTGCACCTTAATAGCATGTCAATAACTAAAACTTGACCTCGGGTGCAATGCGACTCCTTATGTGGTGGAGCGTCAAGGAAGAACTTTTCCTTGGTAAAAAGCGTTTCCATTTCAAAAAGCTAAAAACACGCCGGATAGATGACAGAGAGGGTAAGGGGAAAAAACAAATAAGGAGAGTGACAGAAAGGGGGAATTTTCTAGCCCAAAATTTCCAAAACATGTGAGTGTTATTTATACTGAAAGAGTCCCGTCGAGGAAAACAGAAAATATATAAAGAAACAAACATTGGAAAAGGTATGGTAAGGTACCCCATAACCTATGTGGTCGTAGGGGAGCGAGGCATCAGAGACCTCAGCTTCTCTAGGGGCCAGCATATTGAGGGCGGCACCCATCTCCTCTCCCTCGCTGCTTTTACCTTCCCTGACTCTAAAGAGGGCAGGTACCCATTTACAGCTGGGTGAACTGGAGGGGACTATACTGAAGCCAAGGCGCGCGAAAAACGGTCACCCATCCAACTGGTAACTACGCTCGATGCTGCTTAAACTTTAGCTATAGGGAAAGCGAAGTGCTCTGACCACTCAGCTATCCCGTCCTCTAAAGAATTGATGTACTTTAAAAACATCTTTACCAAACCACAATATTGCCAGAGAAATTGGAAAGAGAGATAAATTGTGACGCTCCACCACGATATGAGTCGCTTAGCACATTACCCAAATTTGCGCTGGGAGCCATTAAAGACAGGTGGGGGTCAAGTTGTCAATTTTGAGATTTTAATTGATTATTACACTATATCCGTTATTCTCCCTTGTAATGAAATATCAAGGCATAATTTTTATTTATTTTGCTTTTAATTGTGTTTTTAAAAAATACCCAAGCCCTCATACTGACAAACTGTTACGAAAATAAACTTGCCCGTTTCTCTTTTTTTTTTCACATCCTGCAGTCTGTCGTTTCAATTTGTAATAACTTTTGATTGAATTGTCCGATTTTCAATCTGTTTTTTGTATTGTATAGCCCTGTTATTGCAGATTACTACCATGTCAATAACTAAAAATCGATCTCTGGTGCAATGCGACTCCTTATGTGGTGGAGCGTCACAACTGGGAACGGAATAATGAAAGGGAAGACAAGAAACCCTGCTATCACAAAGCATCACACCCCAGTGGGAGGTCATTTTAATGGCTCGCACATTTTTTTTGTGCAGACGATCATTTATATCCATTTTCCAGCATTTCTTGAAAACCCCCCTGAGTCCGTTTTCAATGGAGTGGAAATTTAATTTCAATGGCTAACATGTTGAGTGTTGTGTGAGGGTGCCAAAAGTGTAAAAAAAAAAATAAAAAAAAAGATAATGCAAATCGGAAGATAGAAAATTGGAAGAGCGACAGAGAAGGAGAGAAAGACAGAACAGTCGTAACGATGATGATGTAAAAGTTAAGGTTATGTTTTGATCATTATTAGAATTGGTTTCGGGGATTAAAATTTAGATATTCTGTATTGTGTGATTGTGTATGATTGTGTGTGTGTGTGTGTGTGTGTGTGTGCGTGTGTGCGCGTGTGTGCGTACGTGCGTGTGTGCGCGTGTGTGCGTACGTGCGTGTGTGCGCGCGCGCGTGTGTGTGTGTGTGTGTGTGTGTGTGTGTGTGTGTGTGTGCGCGCGCGCGGTGCGCGGGCATTTTTTTCAATCTATGACCTGTTAATTTTTTTGTAGGCTGATGAAATGTAAATCTCGAAAAGTTTTTTTGTTTCACTCAAAATTCATAAGATTTGCAGGTATCTCTTGAAATTTCTTTGTTGTCATTCACAAATGTGCACTGTACATTTTTAAGAAATCGATATACTTTTCTTTTTAATTGAGGTTTTAATACTGTTTGTCCTTTTGCAATAAAGTCTTGCTGTTCGGTTCCTGTTAGTATTGATATCATTTTTGGGGTGTATTGCTGTTAGGTTTATTATTCTCCTGTTGAATTCGTTTGTAATCCTCCACACCCCAAAAGGGGTGAAAGGAATTAAATCTTGAATTTTGTGTTTGTGTCTGTTTTCTTGTATACCCCCCAAAAAAATGTGGATATCATGAAGTACATTATTCCTTGTTATCCATGGATATCAGAAAATGTTTTTAGACATAC
>CM060348.1:26018738-26023738 GCA_030674155.1 Stramonita haemastoma
AGAGGAGAGAGAGAGGAGAGAGAGAGATGAGAGGAGGAGAGAGAGAGGAGAGAGAGAGAGAAGAGAGAGAGAGACGAGGAAGAGAGAGAGAGAAGAGAGAGAGAGAGAGAGAGAGAGAGAGGAGAGAGAGAGAGAGAGAGAGAGGAGAGGAGAGAGAGAGAGAGAGAGGAGAGAGGAGAGGAGAGGAGAGAGAGAGAGAGAGAGGAGTGAGGAGAGAGAGAGAGAGGAGGAGAGAGGAGAGAGAGAGAGAGGAGAGAGAGAGAGAGAGAGGAAAAGGACGAGAGAAGAGAAGAAGGAGAGAGAGAGAGAGAGAGGAGAGGAGGAGAGAGGAGGAGAGAAGAGGAGAGAATGAGGAGAGAGAGAGAGAGGAGGAGAGAGGAGAGGAGAGAGAGAGTGAGATGAGAGAGGAGAGGAGATGAGGAGAGAGAGAGAGAGAGAGAGGAAAGAGAGAGAGAGACAGAGACAGAGACAGAGGACAGAGACAGAGACAGAGACAGACAGACAGACAGACAGACAGACAGACAGACACACAGACAGACAGACAGACAGACAGACAGACAGTCAGACACAGACAAACAGAGACAGAGACAGAGAGACAGAGAGGACAGAGACAGAGAGACAGAGACAGAGACAGAGACAGAGACAGAGACAGACAGAGACAGAGAGACAGAGAAACATAGACAGAGAAAGAGAGACTGAGACAGAGGACAGAGAGAAACAGGAGGGAGACATAGAGAGAGAGAAACAAAAAACAGAGGTGACACAAGCTGTCATGCAAGGGCCTCCTTCAGATAATCAGCTTCATGACATGTCCAATCCTCTAAGATCCTCATAGGGATCAGATCATTGCATGCTGTCAGGCGTTTCCAGCTTTAAACATCCTGGTTGGCGTTCACCTAGTATAATGATTGCAACATTGGAAGAGAGTTTACGGTGTTTTGACGTATCTCGGCATGGGAAATCACTGTACCATCGTAACTAATGCAACTCTTGAAGAGAGTTTATAGTGTTTAGAAGTATTTCGGTATTCTGCAAAGGCCAATAGAGAGGTAAAAAACTTTGTCACCTACTGGGTTGTTTGTTTGTTTCTTACTGTTGTTGTTGCTGTGGTTGATGATGTTTTTTGTTCTTGTTTTTATTGATGTTGTACGGGCCAAGGCACACCTTTAAATTAATTCGTCACATAAAAAAACAACAAACGTCATATAATTATAGACTACTGTCAACCATGACAAACGTGTTTTTTTGTTTTTTGTTTTTTGTTTTTTGTTTGCTGCTTCATTTTCTGTGACATTCCGTCCTGCTGTTCCCAAGCCGCTCATTTTAATCTCCCCGCCGGCCCCCATCCATACTCAAATTCGTTATGTCTCATCCTCAGGATCGGAAACCCACAGGCAGCCCATCAATATCAGGCCGCCGCGGGGGCCACTAGCCAGAGGGGCCCTGCACTGCTGCTGGGTCACTTTGGTGATGTTTGGTAATGTCTATTTCGAGCTAACAACGCAGAATAAAAAAAAACAACAACCCCCACACGCACAACTGACCAAACAAACAAATCAACAACCGATTTTTGTGAATCATGACCGCATTGATCATGTCTCGGACTCTGAGCTTGATAAACAATTATGTTAGACTGCATAGATATTGGTAATAATAATATGCATCAAAATTTTGGTATAAGTCAACATGTAAAATTTCAGTTCAGGTTGATAGAAACAAAAGTTTTAAAGACATACCTCATTATTTTTAGTACACGCACACACCAATCAAGTCACATTATGGGACAATTTCTTTCCTCTGTTAATGGAATGGAATATGTATCTGGATACACAATGACTGTGTTCTTCATTTGATGTTTTGAGTAGCTCTGATATCGATACGTTAATACATTCAGTTAAAAACTTCTCCCTTAAGGCGGAGTACATTGAGCATTCAACCAAAAATTAAGCTTCATTTTCCAATTTTGTTTTACTAAAAAGGACAAATCTTTTCTTGATCATTAACACTATGCCTGCAAACATTGTTATTGAGTAGTAAACCATTTATCCTAGTTTGTGCAAAGGCAATTCGGGAAAAATATGTGTCTATTGAGTTACTGTAGTTTTCTTTTCCAAAAATAGTTTTTAAATGTTCTATAGTTTCATATCTCTCTTTATCTCATAATTATGGTTCCATACCACTCATGCACAAACATATCGATTAATCTCTGCTTGAATATATGCCCCAAAAGGCTTTTTACATCACCAACACCTTGTTGTAACCATACAATATTGAATCGTATTTTACATTACAATACCTCTTATTTTTGACACCACCATTCTTTTCCCATTTATATCCATTCTACATCCAGCATCATTTGGTAAGCATTATAATTATGGCAATCTGTTTTGGCCCAATTGTAGAAGCTTAAACCAGTATCTGACTACATTTGTATAAGAGTTAATATAAAGTGGATATCTATCCAGTTCACCTAATGTACCATTTTATTTGGTGTTCTTATCGGAAATCATAAAAATCTTTTGCCTACTATCATGTGGATTTTTTCAATATGGTCCATTCTATCTAAACCCAAAATTTCTGAAGAATATTACAAAACTGGTTCAATGCTAACGTCGAAAACTTTGAAAAATGTGTTTCAATTCGTCTCTTTATATCTAGGGAATGCTTTATTGAACTGAATAACTGCTTTTCCCCCCGTTCGTTGCGACTAAATCAGTTGTGTGGTTGTTATGTACAGCTAACGGCATCAGGTTTTATTTGGTTCCGTCTGTCTGTCTGTCTGTCTGTCTGTCTGTCTGTCTGTCTGTCTGTCTGTCTGTCTGTCTGTCTGTCTGTCTGTCTTCCTCACCCCCCCCCTCTCTCTCTCTCTTGATACAGCGATTATTCTTTAAAAGAACTTGATTTGATTTGATCCCATTTGCGCTCTCTCTCTCTCTCTCTCTCTCTCTCTCTCTCTCTCTCTCTCTCTCTCTCTCTTCTCTCTCTCTCTCTCTCTTTTCTCTCTCTCTTCTCTCTCTCTCTCTCTCTCTCTCTCTCTCTCTCTCTCTCTCTCTTTCTCTCTCTCTTCTCTCTCTCTCTCTCTCTCTCTCTCTCTCTCTCTCTCTCTTCTCTCTCTCTCTCTCTCTCTCTCTCTCTCTCTCTCTTTCTATCTATCTCTCTGTCTCTCTTTCTCTCTGTCTCTGTCTCTCTTTCTCTCTGTCTCTCTCTGTGTCTCTCTCTCTGTCTCTCTGTGTCTCTCTCTCTGTGTCTCTCTGTGTCTCTCTGTCTCTGTCTCTCTCTCTCTCTCTCTCTCTCTCTGTCTTCTCTCTTAATAAGATATCTTTTAAAAGAATTTGATTTGGTTTGGTTTGGTTTGTTTTGATCTGTCTGTCTGTCTGTCTGTCTGTCTGTCTGTCTGTCTGTCTGTCTGTCTGTCTGTCTGTCTCTTAATAAAGATTTAAAATGATTTAATTTGATTTGATTTGGTTTGGTTTGGTTTGGTTTGATCTCTCTCTCTCTCTCTCTCTCTCTCTCTCTCTCTCTCTCTCTTCTCTCTCTCTTCTCTCTCTCTCTCTCTCTCTCTCTCTCTCCTCTCTCTCTTATTATTCATTCATTCATTCATTCATTCATTCATTCTATTCATTCATTCATTCATTCATTCATTCTCTCTCTCTCTCGTGAGTGTTTGCTTTGTTATACGGTGGTTGTGTGTGTGTGTGTGTGTGTGTGTGTGTGTGTGTGTGTGTGTGTGTGTGTGTGTGTGTGTGTGTGTGTGTGTGTGTGTGTGTGTGTGTGTGTGTGCGCGCGCGTGCGTGCGTGCATGTGTGTGTGGTCCGTGTGTGCTTTCGTGCGCGCGCGTGCGTGGCGTGCGTGTGTGGTGTGTGGTGTGTGTGTGTGTGTGTGTGTGTTGTGTGTGTGTGTGTGTGTGTGTGTGTGTGTGTGTTGTGTGTGTGTGTGTGTGTGTGTGTGTGTGTGTTCTGGCACGTATTATTGACAACACGTGATTTAACAAAGCTAAAAATTTTGGGATCGCTGTCTTCAAGTCTGATTGGCAGTTCATTATTTTTTTTCCCAATTCCGTCTCGTAGATTATTCCATTATTTTTGGTCTTTTAAATTCTCACGCTGATTTTAATTTTATTAAAATAATTTTTTTTTATTTCTTGTGAGTTTCCCTCTAGCGATAGTAAATCTGCCAGTGCTTCAAAAAAGAAAAAGGAAAAAAAAATGTTGTTGATTTAAGGAAACAAGTCAAACAGACGGCATGTTATTTATAAAAGGTAAAGGTGTCCCATAACCTATAATATGGTCGTAAAGGGGAGCAAAGCATCAGAGATTTCAGCTTCTCTAAAGGGGCCAGATATACTTATTAGGGGAGGCGCCCATCTCCTCTCCTCGCTGCTTTACCTTCCATGACCCTAAAGAGGGCATGTATTATGTACAGCTGGGTGAACTGGGGGACTGTACTGAAGCCAAGGCGCGCAAACGGTCACCTATTTGATTGGTAAACCACGCTCGATGCTTGCTTAACCTTGGCTTGGGGGAAGGCGTGTGCTCTGGACCACTGAGCTATCCCGTCTTCACAAATTTTCTTTATAAATTGTCTAAAAAAAAAAATCTAGTAAATTTTCCTTTGAATTTTCATACATAAACTTTGTTTGTTTGTTTGTTTCTTTGTTTTCTTTACAAGCTTTCCGTTCAATTGGGAAGAATGTCGAACCTATCTGATAAAGAGGGGCTTTGTTTCAAATTGATTTCTGTGAACCAGTAGGAGATGTATTTCACTATTACCTTAACTTTTCCTATTTTCATTGAAAGAAATTAAAAAAAAAAAACACCCAGAAGTTACTGAACAAAACAAGAAGAAAGAGGAGGAGAAGAGAATTGAGAAGAAGAAGAAAAATGCCATAAAAATTATGCTTGAAGAGGCTTCATCAAGGTGATTTACCAGGCTGACTAGCTCTTGCTCTTCTTCAGCTAAACCGTCAATGTCATCGGCAAAACGTAAGTTTGTAATTGTCC
>CM060348.1:26048220-26053220 GCA_030674155.1 Stramonita haemastoma
TGCACGCCTTGGCTTTAGTATAGTTCCCCAGTCCACCAGCTGTAAATGGGTACCTGCCCTCTTTAGGGTCAGGAAAGGTAAAGCAGCGAGGGAGAGGAGATGGGCGCCACTGCCCTCAAGATGCTGGCTTTTGGAGAAGCTGAGGTCTCTGATGCCTCGCTCACCTACGACCGCATAGGTTATAGGACACCTTTACCTTTACCTTACCTTAGTGAAAAGGAGAAAAATGACAGGAAGAAAACTGCATAAACTGACATGTTTGTTATTGTTGTTAGTGATGATTTAGTTGGGTGTTCCCCATTTTAACACCCTGGGAGTTCACGTAGAATATGCCCTCTGTCTGATGTCATTTTTTTACGATTGTTTTATTTTCTGATTATGTCTTTTTTTTCGTCGTTGAATCTCTCTCTCTTTCTCTCTCTCTCTCTCTCCTCTCTCTCTCTCTCTCCCCCCCCCCCCCCCACATTACCTTAATATTGTATCTCTGTCTTATTTCTTACCTGTTGTTTGATACTTGGTATGGTTTCTTGCTCTTGGTATTTGTATCACTATAATTGTTGTTTAGTTGAGGCTATCTTTTTATCTTGATGTTATCCCTGAAAAGGGCGGGGACTGGATGTAAAAAAGCACACGAGTGCTTATCTATTATCCTCGAATAAAAGAATTTTGCCTTGCCTTGCCTTGCCTTGCCTTGCCTTCTCTCTCTCTCTCTCTCTCTCTCTCTCTCTCTCTCTCTCTGTGTATGTGTGTGTGTGTGTGTCTCTGTGAATATATATATATATATATATATATATATATGTGTGTGTGTGTGTGTGTGTGTGTATTTCCCCGTGGTAGATCAACTATACCTGTTCATGCCTATGTACCTAGGCAAGTATTTGATAACTTGACAAAGTGTAAAATATTGACTACTTACTAAATATTTCACTTGACCATTGGGTTTGGTAAGTTTTTGGTGGTGTTTTTTTTTTTGTTTTGTTTTTTTTAGTTTTTGTTTTGTTTTTAACGCACCCTTGCAAATTTTATAGCATTAAAAATTAATATTCCACTTTGAAATGGCCTGTTGAAGTAATGAATTGGTGGGGAGGGGGTAAATATCAGTAAGAGCAGAAGTATGTATTTTCTATTCAAAAATAGGATTTATAATTGTTGTAGTATGTCAACTGTTTTGACAGAAAATTGTAAAAAATAAAATAAAAAATAAAAAAGCATATCTGACAATCGTATAGTTTCTGTTCAAAAATAGGATTTATACTGTCATAGGATGTCAAATTCTTTTAACACAAAACTGTAAAAAGCATCTCTTATTAAATCATTGTTTCCAAAGAAGACTTATACACCAACAAAGGTTTTGACAGAAGGGAACTAATTTGTACTCGACGACTGGACATGTTCCTCAGTTTTCTCTCCCTTTGTGTCCACTGCTCTCTCTCTCTCTCTCTCTCTCTCTCTCTCTCTCTCTCTCTCTCTCTCTCTCTCTCTCTCTCTCTCTCTCTCTCTCTCTCTCTCTCTCTCTCTCTCTCTCTCTCTCTCTCTCTCTCTCTCTCCTTCGGATGAGACTTTAAACCGAGGCCCCGTGTGCGAACGCACGCAGAACATCTTGCGCACACGTTAAATCCTGTTCCGCTTTTCGTAAGAGTAGGCCATCGTGTGCCGGTGGGAACAGATGACACTTACAAAACTGCATACACACGGGGACTGGATGTAAAAAAAAAAGCACAAGAGCGCTTATCCCATTATCCTCGATATAAAAGAATAAATCAAATCAAATCAAACCAAATCAAATCAGCTGCTGCTGCGACTACTACTTCCACTACCACTACTACAACGACGACGACGCTGACGAGGACGATGACAACTTCTACAAACACAACTTCTACTACTACTACTAGATAAATAAAACATAAAAAGAAGGAAAACAATGTTGTCAACACAAAAAAGCAGTATCAAAATCATGACTATAATCCGAACAATGGTAAACGCATGTCTCCACGCCGCCACCAATTCTATTAACTCAACCATCAGAAAAATTCGTTTGAGGAGCAAAATGAGTTCTGTCGTTGCTTCTATAAAAAACAATCAAGATAATAGTCACCCTAACGGAAGACCAAAACGGTTCAAAGAGAAGAGAAGAGGAGTGAAAAATTATCAAGTGCCGTCAACATCTTGAAGATGGGGTTGAAAAAAATATTCCTGTCAAATCTTGGCATATGCTGTCAAGTCTTGTTCTTCGAAAAACAAACAAATAAACGAAAGGAAAGGGAAAAAAAAGAAAAAAAGAAAAGAGGGGGAAAAACTCATGACAATATTGAGAAACCCAATTTAGTGGCCATGAATTGTGAACCTCACTGTAACCCTAAGGTTTAGTGTTCAAACCTCCGGTGCTGGACATTAAAAGTAGAGATATTGTTGCTGGTATTGTTGTTATTGTTGGTTGGTGGTGGTGGGGGGGTGGTGAGATGATGATGACGACGACGACGACGACGACGACGAAAATATTGATTATAATGACAGTGGTGGTGGTGGTGGTGTGGTGGTGGTGGTGGTGATGGAGATGATGATGATGATGATGATGATGATGATGATGATGATGATGATGATGATGATGATGATGACGACGACGACGACGACGACGACGACAATGATGACGATGACAACGACGACGACAATGACGACGACGACAATGACGACGACGACGACGACGACAACCGTCTTCTTTCAAGTTCTTTAGTTAGAGCTTTGAAGTTCACCAATGGCGACTTTTTGCGTATGCGACCGTTTTTTGCCCACCGAGAAGGTACCCGCTTTTCAACTTGGGGATAAATGATGAGTATGTTCGCGTTTCTCTAACCCTGCAAACGCTAAAAGAAATTACAGGGTTTTTAAAAATTTTTAATTTTTATTTATTTTTTTTATTTTTAAATTTATTTTATTTTATTTTATTTATTATTTTTATACTACTTTATGTCACAGCAGATTTCTCTGCGTGAAATTCGGGCTGCTCTCTCTCTCCCCGGGAGAGCGCGTCGCCACAAGTGCAGCGCCTATCCTTTTTTTTTTTCCCCTCAGGGATGGTGTCTAAACACGACACCTGTGTGCATACTGGTTTTCTTTTTTTTTTTTTAATTTTGTCATCCGCCTCCTACCGACACACGATGGCCTGCTCTTCCGAAAAGCAGAACGGGGTTTTAACGTGTGTGCAAGATGTTCTGCGTGCGTTCGCACACGGGGCCTCGGTTTTTAGTCTCATCCGAATGACTTTGACATTCAGTTCGATTTTTCGTCAAACTGGGAAGAAAGGGCGAGGCTGGGTACGAACCCAGAACCTCACGGTTTACTCGATGGCAGGTGAACGTCTTATCCTGCCACCTTCCTTCTCTGGAGCGTTCATATTATTTCAATTCATCTTCTGCACATGTATAATCATACACGAAGGGAATCAAGGCACTGGCAGGTCTGCACTCGGAAGTTGACCTGGAGATCCTTAAAACCTCCACCCTTAATTCACCAGATGCTGCCGAGATTCGAACCCATGACTTCATGGAGCCATAGATTGAAGTCGAACGGTCTTAACCACTCGAATATAAGCATCTTTCATGATTATTCTATCGTTGTTGTTGTTGTGGCATTTTTTGTTGTTATTTTGTGGTTGAGGTGTAAATCTGGATGTATCTCGAAATTTAGAGACGCAAGTTTGTTTCGTTGTATCCCTTCCGCTGCAATGCACAGTTGCTCATTCGTGCGTGCGTGTGTGTGCGTGCATGCCTGCGTGTGTGCGTGCATGCGTGCGTGCTTGTGTGCGCGCATGCGTGCGAGTGCGTGTGCGAGCGTGTGCGCGCGCGCGTGTCTGTATGCATGTGCGCGTGTGTGTGCTCTTTAAACGATTGTATTTACAAATCTTTTCTTTGCCAGACAAAACACGAGATTAGAAAAGGTCTAATTTAAGACAGACACGTGTGATCAAGACGGAGAGACAGAAAAAAAAGACAGAGAGAAACAGGCAGACAAAGAGAGGAAGAAAGAAAAGAAAAAGACATGCGTAATGATTTTCAAACCATTAAAAAGAAAAAAAAAACACGGTTTGTAGTACAAGATAATTTTAATAAACAAGACCAAAAACAAAAGCCAAAAACGTCAATCCACTGCATTACAAGTTGTGGATTAAACACACAAAAGCCTGTACAAAAAAAAATTTAACAAGTCAAAAAATAGTTCTGTTCATTTTGCCAGGTTTTAAATGGATTCACAAATCGGCTAAACCTTTGCTCTGTTTATACTCATTGCAGCACATTACACTCGTGTTAGAAAATGGAGAAATTAAGCAGTATCTGGAAATATACATAATTTATAACACCACCTCACCACAGCTTTGTTTATAATCAATCACAATCTTAGCATCAGTCAATATTTTTTCTGTACACATCATTTATATTACGAGTATAATTTATCTAAGACAAATAAATAGAAGGTAGAAGAAAAACGCATTTTTGAGCATAGATTTATACCGTGAATGAAAAGAGTAGTGCTCCACCTACAAGAATGTCTGTCAAAAGGTTCAACACCTGAAAATATTCCAAGCATTTTTGCGACATTTTGCTGGGTATCTTTTAAACATATTTCAAAACTTATAACACTTTCTAGGCATTTCTGTGGCTTTTCACTGGATTTTATTTTATCTAAAAAATTAATGATCACTTATCATTCCTGCCATTTTCTGCGACTTTTTTCACTAAGAATACCAAAGATCAACCCTCCGTTCTGGCATATTCTGGTTTGGGGTTTGTTTATTTTGTTTTTGTTTTTAGTTAATTAAATTCTTCCAAACTATTATTCTTTCTCTTAATATCTCCCTGGAATTTTTCTGTAACGTTTTCCATTTTAAATATTCAAACTATTATCAACATCATTCTTTTCGATCTTCCTGGCATTTTCTGTGACATTTTTTTTCCTCATCAAACATCTTCCAAACTATTATTAACACTTTTTTTACATTCTTCCTG
>CM060348.1:26058220-26083705 GCA_030674155.1 Stramonita haemastoma
GACTAAGACCAAAAGGACTAGCAAAAACAATACTGCAAGGCACTGTCCAAGGAGGAAGAAAAAGAGGCAGACCAAGGGAGAGATGGGAGGACATCAGCGAATGGACAGGCCAAGAACTAAACATTTTGGTCGATTATAAAACTATAACCATTATTCTACCTTGTAATGAAGTATCAAGTCATAATTTTGTATCCTTTTGCTTTTAAACGCGTTTTAAAAAATGCCCAAGCCCTCATTCTGACCATTTATCACGATGCTAAACTTGTCCATTTCTCATTGTCATTTCCTGCAGTCTATTATTGCAACTCGTAATAATTCACAGAATTGTCCGATTTTCATTTTTTTTTTTTTTGGTATTGTATCTATAGCCATTTCATCGCACTTTAACAACATGTCAGTAACTAAAAATTTACCTCTGGTGCAATGCGACTCATGTAACAGAACGTATACCCAACACTGCTCCTCCCCCCCCCCCCCCTCCCTCCTCTCACCCAACCATCACCACCACAACACACACACACAAAAACACACATAACACCCTTACCTCCGAAATCCCGATAGCTTGGGAGGTTGGATTTGCACCGGTCTGCCATAAACCATAGGCCTACGTTGCCGCAGTACATCATCAGAAATCACACCGCCAAAATGCTGGTCGAAAAGTCTCGATGGAACTCTCAACCCTTTCCAAGGATCCTCCCACACTTGGCGAAACAAATTCAAAGGTGTCAACTCCATCTTTCTTTCCGCTTCGTCACTTTCAAGGGTCCTCTGGCTTTCAAACAAGCTGTCGCCAAGCGCTTGTGAATTCTTCTGATGCTGGTGAAGTGTTTGGCTTCAGGTTATATATAGTCCCCACGCTTGAAATCACTGGCGGAAGGACTCACGAAACTTGAAATTGCTGGAGCTGTTTAGCCTACAAGTGAACTGATGTCTTTTAGGAATGGGAGGGAATGTTCCACGTGAGTTTAAGCACGTTATTTCTCATCATTGGGATGAGATTTTTGTAGATCTACAAAGGCGTGTTCATACTGGCACACACTGTATACGTGTCAGGTATGTACGTGTGTGGAATGCACGCGCGCGCGCGCACACACACACACATAAAAAATTATAGGCCTACACACACAAATTCTCTCTCTCTCTCTCTCTCTCTCTCTCTCTCTCTCTCTCTCTCTCTCTCTCTCTCTCTCTCTCTCTCTCTCTCTCTCTCTCTCTCTCTCACACACACACACACACACACACACACACACACACACACACACACACGCGCACACACACACACACACACACACACACACACACACACACACACACACACACACACACAAAACCTATAATAGAATCACATCTAGATCATGACCATTCATGAGTAGGCAGAGAGAGAGACAATAAAATGAATGGATGGATGAATCATGATGAAAATTTTAGGCAAAACCAAGTCTTCCAATATATCCTTGTAAACATGCATCAGAGCAATCAATAGATTAGCCTACTGAATTCAATGAGGACATAAAATCGCCTTTACATTGCTGGTAAATTTGTTTTGGGTTGAAATCAATTTCATAATTTCAAACAGTTTTGATATATTTATATATCTTGCATTGACAAGGTAGAAGTTGGAGGCAGGGTCTTTCGTGGTTTCTTCTCTGAACAGCTCACATTAGTGCACAACTCCTCTAGCCTTGAAATGCACAGTGCAATTTATGCATTTATACTACGATTTTCAAAAAGCAAACAATAAAACAAATAACAACAAAAAACAAAAAATAATAACACCCCCACCCCAAAAAACAACAAAAAAGCTAACAAAAACAACAGCAACAACTTTATTAAAAAAAATTTTCTATGCAATTATAAAATATTTTCCTGCCTACTGATTTTAGAGATTAAAAAAATCCTAAATTAATACTTTTGTCTCTCTCTCTAACTTTCCCCTCCCATACCTCCATCATCACCCATCTTCTTTGTAAGGGATGAATGGCACAGATGGTTGATCTGTGTCGGTTATTGTTCATAACAAAAGAGAACTGAATGTATTTTTGTAATTAGATCTGACATACCTACGTAGATTTCCGATTTAGGGACTGAAAAAGAGCTACTTTACAGTGGATAGCTTCATGGTTTTGTGAAATGCACGGTGCCTGGTTTCATAGCAATTTGGTAGCTTGTGCACCTGTGGTTTATATCACAACATCCGGTAGCCTTCGACAAAAAATGGCGGCATGCGAAAAATGATCGATAGATTTTCAATCAAAGCAGTTGAATTTTCAGTGTTCTCGGTGTTGATTGTGTTCATAGCTTAGTCACCGTTATCTACATTGATTTTTCTTTGCAAAGCACTGTGCTTGATTTGAGCTGTCATTTAGATCGTGATTAATTTCAAGTGCTCAACAGTGGAGTTTGTGAAAACGAAAGGACAATACTTCAATGATCGCTCAGTGATCTTGCATTCCGATTTTAATTTTTTTGGAGAGCGTTTTAACTGTTTAGCAAAAGTAATTATCTGAAAAAATGCCGAAAGACGTGTTAGAGTATAAGCCCGGTGACAAAATATTTGCGAAAATGAAGGGGTACCCACACTGGCCTGCACGGGTAGGCTTGAGTTGTTATGTTGTTTTGTTTTCATTTACTGTGGCGACTTACAAGTCTAAAAAGTTACTTTATCAACATCTGAGAGTAAGATGCATACGAAAAGCCAGTTTTCCTTTTTTCAGCCACACTTATTTCTGTCATATTATTTTTAATATTACGTGGAAGATAAGACAAGTTACTTTAGTTAGAATGTAATTTAACTAAAACAGTAAAAGTCTCTAAATGAGTAGCTGTATTTATTTATTTATTTATTTATTTATTTATTCTTTTATATCGAGGATAATGGAATAAGCACTCTTGTGCTTTTTTACATCCAGTCCCGTGTGTATGCAGTTTTGTAAATGTCATCTGTTCCACCAGCACACGATGGCCTACTCTTACAAAAAGTGGAACAAGATTTAACTTGTGCGCAAGATGTTGTGCGTGCGTTCGCACACGGGGCCTCGGTTTAAAGTCTCATCCAAAGGACTTATGATGTATCGAGAGATTGCTAGTTATAGTTGTGGCTTGCCAGACATAAAACTCAAACTTGTGTTAAAGCCAGAAAAAAGGAGAAAAAATAAACTAAACATTAGCACTCACCCATGCACTCACAAGTCACATGCACACAAGCACACACGTGTACACACACACAGCACAGGGACACACACACACACACACACAGTCGCACACACGCATGCACACACGCACGCACACACACACACACACACACACACACACACACACACACACACACACACACACACACACATGACCGGGTTTGAGTCCGGTCGAGGAGATTTTTCTCCTGGAGTTAACATCAGTGCTGACTCCACTCTCCCCAAAATGTCCTTCGGATGAGACGTGTGCGAACGTAAGCAGAACATCTTACGCACACGTTAAATCCTGTTCCGCTTTTCGTAAGAGTAGGCCATAGTGTGCCGGTGGGAACAAATGACAATATTTACAAAACTGCATACACACGGGGACCGGATGAAAAAAAGCACATGATTGCTTATTCTGTTATCCTCGATATAAAAGAATAAAACAAATAAATAAATAAATAAAAATAAAATAAATGAGTGACACGCACACACGCATGCACACGCACGCACACACACACACATGTACAATACATGCCAAGTACATGTACTCACAGTCACACACACGCACACACACACACACACACACACACACACACACACACACACACACACACACACACACACACACACACACACACACACACACACACACACACACACACACACACACACACATACGTGTCAGATATCAGTATTTTGTGGAAGGACATTAAACTAAAGAACTGAACTGAACACACCACACGCATACAATGACATCTTAATTTTGAAATAATGATACTCAAGAAGTATAATTTGCCCGTATGTGTGACCTGTTGCACTTACTATACTGTGAGTATACATGATATAGTGCAGAAATTTACTCTTGATTTTCAAACTCAAAAATATATGTCACCAATTCATATTGAGTGTGTGAACTGTGATGTTACAGATTGACGCATTGCCTGAAGGTGCTGCCTCGCCACCAAAGGGAAAGTTTCCCATCTTTTTCTATGGCACACATGAAACGTAAGTACTTAGGGAAGCTATGTCATCTGGTATGTATGTATACATGTATGTGTTTGTACTTTGTAAACTGCATCCTCTTTGGAATGTTTGGGGCTCTTTTACACAAAACTGATTCCACCTTTTGGAAATTCTGAACTAAGTAGTAAGTAAAACTACTAGTTTGTTCAGTACTGTCAGTAGTTGTAGAAATTTGCCCTTTTTCTCTTTCTTTGTTTTTGTTTTTCTCCTGACTTTTTCTGTCCTCTCTCGCTCTTTTCTTTGCCTTATTTTTTTTTAATTTTTTTTTTTTAGAAGAATGCCCTCCTGGTCCAGTTCCTCTGCCTTTTTTTTCAAGCAGTTGTTAGTCTTAGACAGTTTTTTCCCATGATGTTATCATTGATTATCATGAAATTTTGCCTGAATTTTTTTTTTCTAGCATTAGGTTGTAATATTGAAATCTCTGGAATGAGCACAAGACGTCTGTTTTAATCTGTACTTCAGCGTTACAGATTTTGCCCATATTGCTATCTTTTTATGCTTGCTTGTTATATGGAGATGATGAAATAACTGTAATATGTATTTAACTGATCAAGTTCTGTAACTTTAAATGCAAATTGGTGAAATAGCTGGTAACCTTACATTAGTACTACAGCCTTCTTTTAATATTTTTCATTGGCCTTAGCTTAAGGCTGGAAATTGAACGTATTTAGTGTGATTTTTGCTCTTTGTTTTCACCAGAGGCAATATCATTGATCAATAATTTCATGATGACAGTGTTTAATGAAATTTTTTAATCAGAGGGATTATATTTATAGAGAGTTGATTTCTAATTTAAACTATAAAACCAGGCAGATACTGAATGATATGCCAGATAAAGAACTTATTGATAAATTATACACAATACAGCTTAATTCTTATTGAAAACATGTATTCAAAAACAACAACGAAAACACACTCCACAAAGAAACTTCTAGATAATGCAATATGTCAATAGGAATTTAATAAAAAATAACTTATTAATATTAATGCAACTATAACAAATGTCCTGTGGGACTGTGACAGAAATTTTCAAATGCCAATTTTAAATTATTGATATTTGGTGAGGGAGTTTTCAGAAAAATGGGGCATGTGTGTGTGTGTGTGTGTCTGTGTCTGTGTGTGTGTGTTTGTCTATGTGTCTGTCACTTTGTGTAATAATCAATATGCATGTGTGTTTTCCAGTGCGTTTTTAGGCCCTAAGGATGTGTTTTGTTACGAGAAATGGAAGCACAAGTTTTGGCGTCCCAACAAAAGAGCTGGTTTCAATGATGGTTTGTGGGAAATTGACAATGACCCTGGAGTCAATTATGTTGGTCAGGTGAGACGAGTGTGTGCGTGTGTGTGTGTGTGTGTGTGTGTGTGTGTGTGTGTGTATGTGTGTGTGTGTGTCTGTGTCTGTGTCTGTGTCTGTGTGAATGTGTGTGTGTGTGTGTGAATGTGTGTGTGTGTGTGTACATGTGTGTGTGTACATGTGTGTGTGTACATGTGTATATATTTGTGTGTGTGTGTGTGTATACATGTATGTGTGTGTATGTGCGTGGGTGTGGGTGTAATCTCAATAGAAAATTTGTGCACTGGGTTGTGTCACATTTGTGACAAAATAGATCGATAAGTTCATGTTTTATGAGTTAGCCCAGTTGGTATGCAAAAGACATGTTCATACCCAGACACAAGCCCAAGAGATACAGCACATGTGTGTAGGCTTAGTCTGTGATCTGTATTGGTTAGACTGTCTGGTTATTTGTTGTCGTTGGGCATTCCTCAGCTTCAGCACAGCCACCCCGGGAATCATCCAGAATACAGAATAGAACCCTCATCCCCCTTTACCATTCTACTGATAAAGTTAACTGACACACGCAAACTTGATTTGCTCTTTGGGCCATACAGGCTGACTATGGACTATGGTAAAGTTAGCCTAGGCTTGGAGTATATGTATGTGTCTTAGATGTATAGATTGCATGGTGACTGTGTTCCATGCTGCCAGATTTCTCTGTCAGTTCTTTTTTTCTGTATTGGCTAGACACAGTGAGCAGTATGGTTATAAATAGATTCAGATAACCTCATCTTCCTTTTTGTTTTGTAAATCATTGGGGTTTTTTAATTTGTGATTGGTATTGTATTTAAATCAGTGTACTGTTAGTGGTAAAAGATGCGTGGGTGGTTTGGTGGGTTAGAAACAGAATGAATGAATGAACAAATGAATGAATGGATGAGTGAGTGCATGAGTGAGTGAGTAAATGAATCAATGAATGAAAAAATGACTGGATGAAAGTAGGAAGGATTTTGTGACTAAATCTGCTTAGTTAATCAGAAATTGTGTAAATCTATGACTATATGGAATCATATTATATAGGGGCATAGGTCTCTGAATCGTACCAAAGTGACTCAGCAGCCTCGATATGCCTTCTTTGCTGGCTGTGTTTGAGTTTTCTTCTTCTTCTTCTTCTTCTTCTTCTTCTTCTTCTTCTTCTTCTTCTTCTTCTTCTTCTTCTTCTTCTTCTTCTTCTTCTTCTTTGTTGAACATTCAGATAACAACTAGTGATGTCTGTCATAATCATATGAGCAAAAATGCGTTGTGCTGCCGTTAAGCGCCTGACAAGTCAGGCCCGGCACATCCGACTTTGGTGTGGGAGAGAATCAATAAGTTTTCAGTCTATTTGGAAAAAAGGCAGGAGGTTGGACCAAGAAGGCAGAATATCTAGACAAGTGAGTAGGCAACGACAGGAAGAAATAAAATAAAACAAGGCAGAAACAAAGACAGGGATGAGGGAATTCATAGTGCTCACAGAATTTCCAGACGGTGGGGACGCTATTTATAGTGACAACACCATGGTATTCCCGCACCTTCAGCGCCTAGGCTTTAGTTTATCCCAGTTCTTGATTAAACCATTGATGCTGGGGGGCAACAGCAAAGTGAGAGGCTGTATGATCAGTGGCTTTCTTTCCCACTCATGGAATTCCACTTTACAACTTCATCTTTAGTGATCAACTATGACTCTGACTAGGAGGCTTGACTTGCACAGTCCTTATGTGCTGCAGCCCTGGGGGCTAGTTAGCCTTTGGAGAACATCTCCAACACTGGCTGTCCTTATGCCCTCTTGGCCGAGAGAGTGGGGGTGTACTGTGGGCAAGGCATCTCCACTATAATCAAATTTTGGCCCAGTTTCCAAAACAGCAGCTGCCTCCTCTGCTGTTTTGGAGGTCATCGTCGAACACGACGGACAAACAAACACCCTAGTGTCCTCTCACAGGGGACCTGAACTGACTGATGGTCAGCTGTGTGTTGACTGCTTGTACAGAGAAGGAGTGAGGGACACAGCATGCAGAGAGTCAATGTGGCTGTGTGAAAGAGGTGAATGGGTGGGGAGGGGGAGGGGGAGGGCAAGTTTGTAATTATATTTTATAATCAGGTGTGAAACACTCGGAGAAGACGCTTGAGTTGATGCAGGGCACAAATCTAGCATTTATAACTCTGTCAAGGGCCCAGTGCTAAAATTAGCCCCTTCCTTTTACCCAATTCCAAGTGCGGTCAGTTCCTTCTATAGTCTAAAGGAGAGTGCAGGTGATGTCATGTTAAGAGCTTTGTCATGGCTGAAGGTAATCACAACACATTTTACAACATAACAACATTTCAATGTAGGCCTTGGCAATGAGCCGACATCAAGAACTGACACATTTTTTGGCCTGGGCCAGGTGGTAAAGCAGAGACTGGATCAGAAACAACTGGTTTACTTCTGTGGTGAAGGAGTTGTTATTGTTGTTGTTTTTGTTGTTGTTGTTTATTTTTATATGTTGCAGCTTTTACACTGTGGTAGGTGACGGTTGTTTGTGGGACCCCGATTTTTATCCTCTCTACACTTCGAAAAAATTTCAAGCCACCTGAGCTGGCAGTGAGGACAAAACAAGAGGCTTTCTTCTGAATAAGTTCACACATTATTCCAACTGTAGATCTCTCACACTCAAGACGGGCAGTGTGTCATTTTCTGCAATATTCCAAGTCAGCGTAAAAGCAGGCCTGCCAGTGCCTAACTCTTTGTGTATTGTATATTATATACTTGCTGTTATTGTTGGTTTGTTTCCCAGCTTATGCTCTCAGAAGGTCATCCGGAATATGCACAGTCTGTCTCCACTCATCACACATGGGAATCACTGTGAGACTGTAAGCACAGGCTGGGTGATACATGTGCCTACGTTTTCAAGTACGGGGACGGGATAGCCTAGTGGTCAGAACATTGCACTCGCAATTGGACGACCTGAGTTCGATTCCTGCTCGAGGGGACTTTTCCCCTGGAGTTAACATCAGTGCTGACTCCACTCTCCCCACAAGTCTTTCAGATGAGACTATAAACCGAGGTCCTGTGTGCGAACGCACGCAGAACACCTTGCGCACACATTAAATCCTGTTCCGCTTTTTGTAAGAGTAGGCCATTGTGTGCCGGTAGGAACAGATCACAATATTTACAAAACTACATACACACGGGGACTGGATGAAAAAAGCACATGAGTGCTTTTTCCATTATCCTCGATATAAAAGAATAAAATATTAAAAAATTAATAAATAAAATGAATAAAAATAAAATAAAGTACCTCAGTACATGATTATTAATAGGCAGCTGCACCCTGACTTCAGATGATTCTTTTTTCCTCCTTTAATGGGATTATGCTAATTGCTAGGAATTTCCCCTGTCATGTCTTTCACACACAGTGACACTTTTTTTTTTGACAAACCTGAATCAATCCAAAATTAACTCTGTACAGCATACACATCGCACGCGCGCTTGTTTGCATACATGCATGCATTTCATGCACTCACATGTGTGCATGGTGCACATTTAATACTACATATACATGCATGCTTACAAGCACTCTCTCTCTCTCTCTCTCTCTCTCTCTCTCTCTCTCTCTCTCTCTCTCTCTCTCTCTCTCTCTCTCCTCTCTCTCTCTCTCACTCACACACACACACACACACACCACACACACACACACACACACACACTCACCCCCACCCCCCACCCCCTCCCCCACCCACGCACACTCTCTCTCTCTCTCTCTCTCTCTCTCTCTCTCTCTCTCTCTCTCTCTCTCTCTCTCTCTCACACACACACCCAGACACCTGCCCACTCACTCACTCACTCACACACCCACACTCACCCTTCCCACCCACCCTCCCTCCCCCCCCTACACACATTTCTCTGCCACAAACTCACAACCACCACTAGTCTACCACTTAACGGCGGTGATTTCACTATGATGCATGCTGGGCAGGGAGGAGCAACATCCTCATGGTCATACGTTGTGACAGAGGAGGAGGAAGGGGAGGAGGAGGAGGAAGAGGAGGAGACTGACATGGATGTGAACATAGAGGAGGGGGAAGAGGAGGAGGGGGAGGAGGAGGAAGGAGGAGGAGGAGTAGAGAGGGGAAAGACACAGGCTGTACCTGCTGTCGTCAAGGTAAAAAAAAAATTAAAAAAAAAAAAATGGTGGAGGTGAAGGTCGTCGTCCTTGGTTTCGCTTTGCTGTTGTTGCTTAACCCCCCATTTTTTTCTTCCTTCCTTCCTTCCTTCCTTCCTTCCTTCCTTCCTTCCTTCCCTCCTTCCTTCCTTCATCCTTTTTTGGCTTGGCTTGGCTTGTCACATGCACGCGTCAGTCTGGTTTTGTTTTTTTCTTTCTCATGTCGTTGTTTTTTCGCCTCGCTGTGCATTTTTAACACACTTGTGTTATAATATCTTTTCACGCTTACAGCTTAATGTTCAGTTCTTTTCCATCCTGATTGCGGGATTAGCTTGTTGTGGTTCAGGGGTCATGCGTTAACGCTGCATGGTTAACACAGCTTTACAGCAGGTCATGAGGCTTCTTCTTTGTTGGCTTCCTTGCAAGTTGGCTTCTTTGCAAGTTGGCTTCTTCTTTGTTGGCTTCTTTGCAAGTTGGTGCACCTTGCCTTTCAGCTTGTTTCAATTGATGCCTCAGTCAGTGTGTTTTTGGTTGATTTTCATTCAATATTTCATATTTCTTTCTTCTCTTTTTTTTTTTTCTTTTTGTTTTGGTGCATTTTGTGAAGGTAAACGTTGTTGAGCGTATCAAGAGTATAGCTGTGTGAAGCTTTTATGCTGGAGTAGTGGGCGAGAGATGTTTGAAATTTTTATACTACACAATGACAGAAAAGTTAAAGAATAGTAAATGATTGAACTTTGTCGTTATGTTCGATACATTTGCTCATTTTTAATATGATTTTGATTCATAGAATACCAGACTATTTTTATGGAATTTTTTCAAGATATTTCATAAAAAATACAGATTTTTTATGGATTTTTTTTCCCAGATATTTCATAATTTTTTTCCTCAAAATCTAGGTTATCTTCCCATTAATTGTGAGTTATCTCATCTTGCCTACATTCAACATGATATTTTTTTTATTGACAGTTATTTTCTCTGTTTATTTTTCTTCAATAAAATGCATACTTTTATGCACTTTAGAGCAATATTGAAATTTTTGTGGGTTTTTTAGGTGTGTGTGTGTGTGTGTGTGTGTGTGTGTGTGTGTGTGTGTGTGTGTGTGTGTGTGTGAGAGAGAGAGAGAGAGAGAGAGAGAGAGAGAGAGAGAGAGAGAGAGAGAGAGAGAGAGGTGTTAACTGTTTCAATGTCAGAATTTGCAAATATTTTCCAAGAGTCAAAGGGTTTAAAGGTTTGAAAATATCACACATTTCAGTACTGTCTGTTGCGAAATATGCACATGTATTATTCTCGACAAGATTTTGTTTCTCAGGCAGGCAGGATTGTTGGTTCTAAGTCACAAGAAAACTATGTACATAAATTATATTTCATATGTAAAACTGGGAATTCTGAAGGGCACACTATTTAATAATTATCACTCTGGCATGGTTCTGGGGATGGATGTGGAAGATGATTTGATCCCTTTTGATGCAGCCTGTTTCTATCTAGATCTCTCTGCTTCAGTCCTTACCACTGGCTCTGTTACTCACTTTGCAAGCTCACAAGTGCTTGTCACTCACTGACTTCAAACCAGCTCTGTTACTCACTTTGCAAGCTCACAAGTGCTTGTCACTCACTGACTTCAAACCAGCTCTGTTACTCACTTTGCAAGCTCACAAGTGCTTGTCACTCACTGACTTCAAACCAGCTCTGTTACTCACTTTGCAAGCTCACAAGTGCTTGTCACTCACTGACTTCAAACCAGCTCTGTGACTCACTTTGCAAGCTCACAAGTGCTTGTCGCTGACTTCAAACCAGCTCTGTTACTCACTTTGCAAGCTCACAAGTGCTTGTCACTGACTTCAAACCAGCTCTGTTACTCACTTTGCAAGCTCACAAGTGCTTGTCACTCACTGACTTCAAACCAGCTCTGTTACTCACTTTGCAAGCTCACAAGTGCTTGTCACTCACTGACTTCAAACCAGCTCTGTGACTCACTTTGCAAGCTCACAAGTGCTTGTCGCTGACTTCAAACCAGCTCTGTTACTCACTTTGCAAGCTCACAAGTGCTTGTCGCTGACTTCAAACCAGCTCTGTTACTCACTTTGCAAGCTCACAAGTGCTTGTCACTCACAGACTTCAAACCAGCTTGTGTGGTTTTGTGTGTAACAGGCGCATGTTACCGTCATCATCTTCATCTGTTGTGTGCTTGTGTTGCTTGAATTAATTGGTAACACGTTTTTGAACGGAACGAATCTCTTGTTCAGCGTCTTTTCACAGAAAGGGTTTCTAGACGGGTGTTTTGGTTCTAAAACTTGGGTTTGGTTTGGTGTGTGCTATACTTTCTTGTTGTTGGGTGTTGTGGTGGTTGTGTTGTTGTTTTTTACGTTGGATTTGTTATTGCTGGTATAGGTACGGGTATGTAGTTTGGTTGATGTATTGTTTTGGCTGTGGTTGTTGTGTTTCTGATTATTTACTTTGGTCCCGCCTGTTGCTTTGTTTCTTTGAGTGCTTTGCTGTTATTATTCTTTTATTGAAATTCAAATACTTTGTTGTTATCACTGTTTAATTAAGTACTTGGCAGTTATTGCTCTTTTTATGAAGTACTTTGGTGTTTTGATTAAGTATTTTTGCTGTTATTACTCTTTGATTAAATGCTGTACTCTTATTAGTTATTACTCTGTTTTTTATTAAGGGCTTTGCTCAACATTAGTATTACTCTGCTTTTATTTGTCACCGAATCCAGTCATCTTCTTTGGTTAGGTTGCTTTGCTCTGGTTACCTCTTGTCTGTTACTTTGAGAGTTTCTGTCTGTTACCTTGGTGTTTCTGTCTGTTACCTGTATGTTTTTGTCTGTTACCTGTATGTTTTTGTCTGTTACCTGTATGTTTCTGTCTGTTACCTTGATGTTTCTGTCTATCTGTTGCCTGTATACCTCTGTTTGTTACCTTTATCTTTCTTTCTGTTACTTTAATGTTTCTGTCTGTTACCTTTATGTTTCCTTCTGTTACCTTTAGTTTATGGTTCTGTCTGTTACCTGTATGGTTCTGTCTGTTACCTTATGTTTCTGTCTGTTACCTGTATGTTTCTGTCTGTTACCTGTATGTTTCTATCTGTTACCTGTATGTTTCTGTTACCTGTATGTTTCTGTCTATCTGTTACCTGTATGTTTTTGTTACCTGTATGTTTCTGTCTGTTACCTATATGTTTCTGTCTGTTACCTGTATGTTTCTGTCTGTTACCTGTATGTTTCTGTCTGTTACCTGTATGTTTCTGTCTGTTACCTGTATGTTTCTGTCTGTTACCTGTTTGTTTCTGTCTGTTACCTATATGTTTCTGTCTGTTACCTGTATGTTTCTGTCTGTTACCTGTATGTTTCTGTCTGTTACCTGTATGTTTCTGTCTGTCTGTTACCTGTATGTTTCTGTCTGTTACCTGTATGTTTCTGTCTGTTACCTGTATGTTTCTGTCTGTTACCTGTATGTTTCTGTCTGTTACCTGTATGTTTCTGTCTGTTACCTGTATGTTTCTGTCTGTTACCTGTATGTTTCTGTCTGTTACCTGTATGTTTCTGTCTGGCACCTTTATGTCTCTGTCTGGCACCTGTATGTTTCTGTCTGTCTGTTACCTGTATGTTTCTGTCTGTCTGTTACCTGTATGTTTCTGTCCGTTACCTGTATGTTTCTGTCTGTCTGTTACCTGTATGTTTCTGTCTGTTACCTGTATGTTTCTGTCTGCTACCTTGATGTTTCTATCTGTTGTATGTTTTTGTCTGTTACCTGTATGTTTCTGTCTGTTACCTGTATGTTTCTGTCTGTTACCTGTATGTTTCTGTCTGTTACCTTGATGTTTCTATCTGTTACTTGTATGTTTCTGTCTGTTACCTGTATGTTTCTGTCTGTCTGTTACCTGTATGTTTCTGTCTGCTACCTTGATGTTTCTATCTGTTACTTGTATGTTTTTGTCTGTTACCTGTATGTTTCTGTCTGTTACCTGTATGTTTCTGTCTGTTACCTGTATGTTTCTGTCTGCTACCTTGATGTTTCTATCTGTTACTTGTATGTTTCTGTCTGTTACCTGTATGTTTCTGTCTGTTACCTTTATGTCTCTGTCTGGTACCTTTATGTTTCTATCTGTTACCATTATATTTATGTCCGTCTGTTACCTCGATATATCTGTCCGTTACCTGTATACTTCTGTCTTATTACCTTTATGTCTCTGTCTGTTACCTGTATGTTTCTGTCTATCTTTTACCTGTATGTTTCTATTACCTTTATGTCTCTGTCTTGTACCTTTATGTTTCTGCCTGTCTGCTACCTTTATGTTTCTGTCTGTTACCTTTGAGCCTGTGTGTGTTCCTCTGAGTTTCTGTTGCTGTTTCCCTCTGTTACTTATGGTTTTTGCCTCTTACATTGAGCTTCTGCCTGCAGTGTTACTTTGTTTCTTTTGCTTTGAGTTTGAGTTTCTGCTTGCTAGTTTGGGCCTTTGTGTAACATTACTTTCGAGTTTCTGTTTGTTACTTTGGGTCTCTGTGTGTCAGTGTGCGTTACTTTTGAGTTTCTTTTAGTTTGGGTCTTTTGTGTGTTACTTTTGAGTTTGTGCTTGTTAATTTGGGTCTTTGTGTCTTTTGAGTTTGTGCTTGTTAGTTTGGGTCTTTGTGTGTACTACTTAAGTTTGTGCTTGCTAATTTGGGTCTTTGTGTGTGCCACTTTTGAGTTTGTGCTTGTTAATTTGGGTCTTTGTGTGTGCCACTTTTGAGTTTGTGCTTGTTCATTTGGGTCTCTGTGTGTGTCCTTTGAGTTACTGTCTGTTCTTTTGAATCTCTTTCTGTTCCTTTATATGTATGTTTCTTTTACTTTGAGTCATTCAGATGAGACTATAAACCAAGGCCCCGTGTGCAAACGCACACAAAACATCTTGCACACATGTTAAAACCCCATTCTGCATTTCAGGAGAGCAGGGCATTGTGTGTCGGTTGGAGCGGATGACAGCATTAAAAAAAAAAAAAAATCAGCATGCACGCAGGTGTCGTGTTTAGACACCATCCCTGAGAAAAAAAAACGGGGAGTTTGAGTCCCAGGGCGGCTCGGGGCTGTATATGGCAACGTTGTGGCGGCTCCTGTGATGGTTCTGGAACCATTCGTATCGGCGACTGCCTTTACAATGGACCATTCCAGTGGTGTGGAGAGGGGGGGGGGGTCTGCTGCATGGGTAGCAGCTTGCCCTCCATAGTTACTTACCCAGGCTTTGTGCTCTAAAGACTAGTGCGCAACTCCATAGTCTTCTGAGACTGATGGGTGCCTACTACTGTTTCTTCGAGTGTCAGCCTGTTACTTCATGTTTCTGTTTCTTTTCTTCTTATTTTTCACATTCCTAAACTCTGTAGGGGGAGGCCTCAGGGGGAAAGGTAAGTCGTGTCTTTTTCTAGTACTGAGAGAACTTTCGGTTTTAAGAATGATTTCAGTGTGTTAGTTTAAATTCTTTGTCCTCATCTAGCAAAAAGTCATTTAACTTGAGATAAAAAGATTGTTTTTTGTCCTTCTTTAGCAAAAGTTGTTTAACCTGAGACAGAGATAGTGTTTCGGAATAAAACTATAAGAGAGAGAGAGAGAGAGAGAGAGAGAGAGAGAGAGAGAGAGAGAGACATTTAAAAAAAAAAAAAAAGAAGTTTATGTTGAATTATTAACTCTGGCTAAAAGACATAGACATCGACTTTCTTCGTTCACACAAAGGACACAGTTTTGGACCAAAACAAAGTACTAGTTGGTATAGTAGTAGTGTAGTATGAGTAGTGCACTGTACAGGGTTCGCGATAACCGGTAATTGTCGGTATTTTACCGATTGTAAACAGGGAATACCGAAAATTTTCGAAGCAGCCGGTACCGCGTACCGATTCTGTTTGCCTGTGACCGATTAGATTTCCGTCTAAAAAAAAAAGAAGTCTGAAGTGACATTTTCTGACAGTCTGTCATCTGCCTGTACTGTGCTTACACACCTACCCCTTCCTACCACCCCTTCCCACGAACATCTTTGGCGCCAGCCTCATTAGCCTAGCACGCAGAAAGAACAGCAAGCTTTACTGTGAAAGAATAGAGCTTCGCGCTCTTCTCGGCATGACAGCAACTTCCATTCACAATGAGTAAATGGGGCCTAGATTTATTTGATCTTTATTCTTTTAATCTTTTATATCGAGGATAATGGAATAAGCACTCCTGTGCTTCCAGTCCCCATGTGTATGCAGTTTTGTAAATGTCATCTGTTCCCACGGGCACAGGATGGCCTGCTCTTACGAAAAGCGGAGGGTCTTTGACTATGGATTTGCGCGTTGCTTTGAGAGAGAAAAGTCGAAAACTAAATCTAAATTGAACAAAAGATCTAGATGAGCGCTAAGCATAGAAACAAGAAAGAAGAATATGTCTCACGAATGATGCCATGCAAAACAACAGACTGACACGGACAGTGGCACAGGCGCTAGAAAAAAAAAATCCTATTTCCTGTGTGGCTTCGTGCCTAAGAAGCGAGTGGCAGCAGCACGGCAGTCAAAGTCTGAGAGATTTGCGTTCAGTTTAGATTTAGTTTTGCTGCCGAACAACCCCCCCCCCCCCCCTCCCCCTCACTGAATAGTTTCGTTTTGTTCACAGTACGTACCGGATTTTATTTTCTGGGGACCGATTTTGGGGAGTTGGTCAAGAAATCTCTGAAATGGCAACTCGCAGTACCGGTTTTAAAAAATCCTAGCGCGAACCCTGACTGTAGTGTAGTACAGTAGAAGTAAAAGTAGTAGTAGTAGTAGTAGTAGTAGTAGATTTTTCTCCTGGAGTTAACATCAGTGCTGACTCCACTCTCCCCCAAAGTCCTTTGGATGAGATTATAAACCGAGGCCCCGTGTGTGAACACACGCAGAACACCTTGCGCACATGTTAAATCCTGTTCCGCTTTTCGTAAGAGTAGGCCATTGTGTGCCGGTGGGAACAAATGACATTTACAAAACTGCATACACACGGGGACTGGATTTAAAAAAGCACAAGAGTGCTTTTCCCATTATCCTCTAGATATAAAAGAATAAGATAAAACTAAAATAATATAAAAAGTAGTACTTAGTATAATACATTAATAGCAGTATCATAGTAGCGTAGTGTAGTGTTAGTAGTGCTAGTAGTAGTGTAGTATGCCACTTTTTTTTTTTCCTTTTTTTTTTTTTTTTTACAAGTAATCTATCATCTATTACTCTGCAGTGATTGTGTATTCGGCTTTGAGAGTGAGGCGACTGTAACAATTTTGTGAATGTTATGAGGACTGTTAGATAAGTGTATTTCCTGACAGTGGAGAAATGGTCAGATTTCTGTGTGTATGTGCGTGTGTGTGTGGTGTGTGTGTGTGTGTGTGTGTGTGTGTGTGTGTGTGACACTCTGTGTGTGTGTGTGTGTGTGACACTCTGTGTGTGTGTGTGCGTGTGTTTGTGTGTGTGTGTGTGACACTCTGTGTGTGTGTGTGTGTGTGTGTGTGTGTGTGTGTGTGTGTGTGTGTGTGTGCATAGATGTGTGTGTGTGTGCACATGCATGTGTGTGTTTGTGTGTGTGTGTGTGTGTGTGTGTGTGTGTGCACATGCATGTGTGTGTTTGTGTGTGTGTGTGTGTGTGTGTGTGTGTGTGTGTGTGTGTGTGTGTGTAATTTTTCAACTCTTAACGTAACAAATACAATGTCATGTTGAAGTTGTTGTGTATCTAAAGTTGCATTTGAATGCAAAACACTCTTTTTGGTTTTTAAAAAATGAGATGATCCTCTAGTGCTGATCTTGAATTGATCCCAGTTCTCTCTCTATTGTTGACTGGCTTAGCTATTGCCAATGTTTGCTTTTTGCATCTTGTGATGTGTGCGTGCTGATGTTCAAATACTGCGTTGTGGTGTTCTTTTCTGTCATGTTTTCTTGTTTGCTGTTTTTTATATTATCATGGTTTGTAGCCTACCGTAAGTTTCTGCATTTTGTGAGATGATAAAATATTTGAAATTTTTTGTCTGATGCTCACATAATTGGGATGATAAAATATGTGAATTGTCTGATGCTCACATAATTGGGATGAATAAAATATTTGAATTGTCTGATGCTCACATAATTGGGATGAATAAAATATTTGAATTGTCTGATGCTCACATAATTGAGATGATAAAAATATTTGAATTGTCTGATGCTCACATAATTGAGAGGATAAAATATTTGAATTGTCTGATGCTCACATAGTTATGTTAGAAAAATAGAAAAGATGCACATCATGGAAAGTACCAGACTTTTTGTGAAGTACATGGTAATTTTTAACAAATGATATATGACATTGATTGCTGAAAGATTTACTTCATTTTTTGTGCTAAAAAAACTTGTTATGGCAAGTACTGTTAAGATTTAAAAAAGAAAAGAAAAAAAAGTAATTAGAGTTATCTAGACCTATTAGTAGCTTCTAAAATTTGATGCTGTGTTTTAAACCATTTTTTTTTTTTTTTTTAATCATGTTTATTCCATCTTTTATCTGTGAATGTGTATTATTCTAAATCACTCAGTAATGAACAGCATTGAGATGACAAAGAAGACAACCTCTTCAGTGTTAGTCCTTGAACATGTTGACTCTTTTTAGTTTGAGCTACCTCGCCATAAGAGGCAGCCATATTTTGACTTCCAAGGAAGTTTTTCTCTTTTAATGGAGAATGCAGGTTGTTATGCTAAGAGTTGTCATGAATGAAAACAGTTTCAACATGATATGCTAAAGTTAAAGTTAAAGTCTGTCCCGAGCCTAAGGCTTATCAGGCCGGTGCTTATCCCGGTTTCTGTGGCGTTAAGTGACTGAGAGTCATAGACTCCCCCCCTGGATAGGACGCCAGTCTATCGCAGGATTAACCCCCAACACAAGGTTGATACCCCTTTTACACATGGGTGGGGTGAGAAAATAGCCGTAAAGTGCTTTTTCCAAGGGCACAACGTCATAGCTGAAAGCTGGGATCGAACCCGCAACCTTTAGATTACGAGTCCAACGCCCTAACCACTAGACTACAGCGGCGGCTTCAACATGACATGTTGAAGCATAAGAACAAAACGGTAATGTAGGCTCTGGTATTTTGCCTGCATTTATAACAGACATAGCTTTTGGACCAGCTTTGAACATGTATATTGAACAGATTTCACACTTCGGAAATATCAAGAAACTATGATCTTGATCTTGTATGCTAGAAACTGTAAACTCGATCTTCTGTATGCTAGAAAGTGTCAGCTTGATCTTCTGTGTACTAGAAACTATGAACTTGATCTTCTGTATGCTAGAAACTGTCAACTTGATCTTCTGTAATCTACAAACTGTCAACTTGATCTTCTGTATGCTAGAAACTGTCAACTTGATCTTCTGTATGCTAGAAACTGTCAACTTGATCTTCTGTATGCTAGAAAACTGTCAACTTGATCTTCTGTATGCTAGAAACTGTCAACTGGATCTTCTGTGTGCTAGAAACTGTCAACTTATTTATTTATTTTTTAAAATTTATTTATTCTTGTATATCGAGGATAACAGAATAAGCAATCATGTGCTTTTTTTCATCCGGTCCCCGTGTGTATGCAATTTTGTAAATATTGTCATCTGTTCCCACCGGCACATGATGGCCTACTCTTACGAAAAGCGGAACAGGATTTAACGTGTGCGCAAGATGTTCTGCGTGCGTTCGCACACGGGGCCTCGGTTTAAAGTCTCATCCGAAGGACTTTTGGGGAGAGTGGAGTCAGCACTGATGTTAACTCCAGGAGAAAAATCTCCTCGACCGGACTCAAACCCGGGTCATCAAATTGCCAGCGCAATGTTCTGACCACTAGGCTATCCGTCCCCCCCTTGATCTTCTGTATGCTAGAAACTGTTAACTTGATCTTCTGTGCTAGCAGTGCTAGTTGTAGTTGGTGGCAAAAGTGCAGTGACTATGGGAAGAGAATGAGATTTGGGGTTTGCATGGTGTGTGCTATAAGTGTTGTATTGTGTTCTTTCCCTGTTTCAGACACGCTACACGTTGGGACAGAAACGTCGAAAGATTTCCACTAGAGGCTGGGTAGGGTTTTTAAAAAAAGATATTTTATCTTGTTTACATTTATTCATTTATTTACATATTTGATTATTTTTTTATTTCATTTTTTTTTTAAGTTCTTTGTTTAGAAGTGTGAATTTTCGTAGATATGTTTGTTTTTAAAAGCAAATCGTATGTGTGTGTGTGTGTGTGCATGTGTGTGTGTGTGCATGTGTGTGTGTGTGTGTGTGTGTGTGTGTGTGTGTGTGTGAATGTGTGTGTGTGTGTGTGTGTGTGTGACTCTGTGTGTGTGTGTGTGTGTGTGTTACAGTGTGTGTGTGTGACTCTGTGTGTGTGTGTGACTGTGTGTGTGTGTGACCTTGTGTGTGTGTGTGTGTGTGACTCTGTGTGTGTGTGTGACTGTCAGGGTTCGCGATAACCGGTAATTGTCGGTATTTTACCGATTGTAAACAGGGAATACCGAAAATTTTCGAAGCAGCCAGTACCGCGTACCGATTCTGTTTGCCTGTGACCGATTAGATTTCCATCTAAAAAAAAAAAGTCTGAAGTGACATTTTCTGACAGTCTGTCATGCGCCTGTACTGTTCTTACGCACCTACCCCTTCCTACCCCTTCCCGACGAACATCTTTGGCGCCAGCCTCATTAGCCTAGCATGCAGAACAGCAAGCTTTACTGTGAAAGAATAGACCTTCGTGCTCTTCTCGGCATGACAGTAACTTCCATTCACAATGAGTAAATGGGGCCTAGATTTATTTAATCTTTATTCTTTTAATCTTTTATATCGAGGATATTGGAATAAGTACTCCTGTGCTTTTTTACATCCAGTCCCCATGTGTATGCAGTTTTGTAAATGTCATCTGCTCCTACCGGCACAGGATGGCCTGCTCTTACGAAAAGCGAAAAGCGGAGGGTCTTTGACTATGAATTTGCGCGTTGCTTTGAGAGAGAAGAGTCGAAAACTAAATCTAAATTGGACGAAAGATCTAGATGAGCGCTAAGCATAGAAACAAGAAAGAAGAATATAAGTCACACGAATGATGCCATGCAAAACAACAGACTTACACGGACAGTGGCACAGGCGCTAGAAAAAAAATCCTATTTCCTGCGTGGCTTCGTGCCCAAGAAGCGAGTGGCAGCAGCACGGCAGTCAAAGTCTGAGAGATTTGCGTTCAATTTAGATTTAGTTTTGCTGCCGAACAATCCCCCCCTCCCCCACCCCCTCACTGAATAGTTTCGTTTTGTTCACAGTACATACCGGATTTTATTTTCTGGGGACCGATTTTGGGGGAGTTGGTCAAGATATCTCTGAAATGGCAACTCGCAGTACCGGTTTTAAAAAATCCTAGCGCGAACCCTGGACTGTGTGTGTGTTACAGTGTGTGTGTGTCACTCTGTGTGTGTGTGTGTGTCACTCTGTGTGTGTGTGTGTGTGTGTGTGTGTGTGTGTGTGTGTGTGTGTGTGTGTGTGTGCGCGCAAAATAAGCCATGATAATGATGCTGATAAGGATAATGCTATTTTGGTAGCCTTGAAGGTGGTGGTGATGATGATGAGGTGGTGGTGGTGATGATGATGATGATGATGATGATGATGATGATGATGATGATGATGATGGTGGTGGTGGTGGTGGTGGTGGTGATGGTGATGGTGATGATGGTGGAGGTGGTGGTGATAATGGTGATGATGATGGTGGTGGCTGCAGCATCGATGATGATGATGACAATGACACAGTGATGGTGTTGACACTACTAATGATGATGACAATGATTATTGTTGTCGTTGCTCAAACACTATCGTTGTATCATGTTTGACAACAGAACCTGACAGCCAAGTACGCCAAGACGTGGAGAAGCAAAGAAGCCAAGAGAAATCGCTTGCTGCCAGGTACTGATGACTGCCTCACTCATTTCCATCCACTTTGTTCTTAGTGTGATTCATTTGTGACGCTCCACCACGAAATTTTATTTTTTTATTTATTCTTTTTATATCGAGGATAACAGAATAAGCAATCATGTGCTTTTTTTCATCCGGTCCCCGTGTGTATGCAGTTTTGTAAATATTGTCATCTGTTCCCACCGGCACACAATGGCCTACTCTTACGAAAAGCGGAACAGGATTTAACGTGTGCGCAAGATGTTCTGCGTGCGTTCGCACACGGGGCCTCGGTTTAAAGTCTCATCCGAAGGACTTTTGGGGAGAGTGGAGTCAGCACTGATGTTAACTCCAGGAGAAAAATCTCCTTGACCGGACTCGAACCTGGGTCGTCAAATTGCGAGCGCAAATTGCGAGCGCAATGTTCTGACCACTAGGCTATCCGCCCCCCATGAAATGAGTCGCTTAGCACATAACTCACTTTTCCGCTAGGAGCCATTAAAGGCAGGTAGGGTCAAGTTGGCAATTTTGAGATTTTGATTGATTATTAAAGTATAGCCGTTATTCTCCCTTGTAGTGAAACATCAAATCATAATTTTCTTTCCTTTTGCCTTTAAACGTGTTTTAAAAATACCCAAGCCCTCATTCTGACCACCTATTAGGATGCTAAACTTGTCAATTTCTCATTTTGTCATTTCCTGCAGTCTAGCATTTCAACTTGCAATAACTTTTCCTAAAATTGTCCGATTTTCAATCTGTTTTTTTTTTGTGCTGTATAGCCATTCCATTGCAGTTTGATATCATATCAGTAACTAAAAATTGACCTCTGGTGCAATGCGTCTCATTATGTGGTGGAGCGTCACATTTTGTTTTGGGAGGGGCTGGGGTAGCTCAGTGGCCAGAGCACTTGCTTACCAAGGTTGACTCTCAGGAGACGGCCGTCCGCTATTATAGCGGTTTAGTGTAAAGCAACGGCTTTGGATAGCAGTCCACTATAGTGGTTTTGCTTTTGGCAGATTTTTCACGTGGCGTCCGCATGATACTATGACTAGTGCAGCTTAACATAGCTTCGTGAGCCTGTCCAAGGTCGAATGCAGAGCGTTGTCGGGTGATTCCGTGTGTTTTCCGAACTCTTTGTTTGTGGTTGTAGAGAGTAGCTGACACTAAATAGTGACACGGAGTACAAAATTTGGAGAATTTTTTTCATGTTAGTCAAAGCTCAAATGTTAAAGTGAGAGCTTAAATCTTTTGATATGTACTAACCCGGAATGGTATTCATAAGTTCAGAAAATTTCATTTTGTTACTATGTGTTTTGTATTTTTAATGATTTTTTTTTTTAATAACCATTACAAAGGGGCCGTTTGTGGGGAAAAGCAAGGGAGAGGACTGGCCGTCCTGCATGAGTTAAGCAGCATTGAGCGTGGTTACCATTAGATGGGTGACCGTTTGTGTGCCTTGGCTTCAGTACAGTCCCCCAGTTCACCCAGCTGTAAATGGGTACCTGCTTCTTTAGTGTCAGGGAAGGTAAAGCAGCGAGGGAGAGGAGATAGGTGCTGCCCTCAATATGCTGGCTCCTAGAGAAGGTGAGGTCTCTGATGCCTGGCTCCCCTACGACCACATTGGTTGTGGGACACCTGTACCTTTTACCTTTTTCCTTTACATTTTTTTTCTTTCCTTGAGCTCTTAGTTTGATGATGAGTATGAAAGACGTGATCTAATTAACCTGAAAGAGTAAAGTGAAACGAGAAGGCGGTCTGCCTCAGGGTTTTTATTTTTGTTTTGATTTTGCTTTTTTTTTTCTCAACTTTTTTGTATAAATTTCTTTTTTGGGTAAAAATTATATTTAAAAAACCCAGCATGCTCACAGGTGTCGTGTTTAGACACCATCCCTGAGGGGAAAAAAAAAATAATGGGTAGGCGCTGCACTTTTGGCGACATGCTCTCCCCGAGGAGAGCAGCCCGAATTTCACGCAGAGAAATCTGCTGTGACATAAAGTAGTATAAAATAAAATAAAATAAAAAATAAATTAAATGAATAAATTTCTTAGCTAGAGCTCCAAGCCCAAGCTTTACCAACGGTGAGATTTTTGCATATGTGACTATTACCCAACATGAAGGTAGCTGCATTGTTATTCGGGGTATGATATCAAAACACGACACCAGTGTGCATACAGTATTTAACATTGTTGTCATCCATGTCTACCAGTATACAATGGCCTTCTCTTCATAAAAGAAGAAACAGGTTTCTTCTAAAATGTGTGTGCAACATGTTCTCTGTGTGTTTATTGGATATGTGAGCTTGGACATTCAGGTGAGTGGATGGGGGTACTGACGTAAACTCCAGGGGAAAAATCCCCCTAAACAGGTTGTGGCTCAAATCCTCTCCATCAGTGCTTTAACCTCTTAGTCAGGAGTAAATAATTGCCCCCCTGAATCCCGAACGGGGATTTACACACAGTAGATTTCTATCACGCAGTGACCATCACTAATTGCTACCACATGTCAAAGCTCTATCAGGCCAAAAGTAAAAATCCTGCTGAGAGTCTGGAAGTAATTATAGCTGCTGGTATACATGTACTCAGAAGGAGAAAAGGGAGAGTGAGCATGTGTGCCTGACCTGATTTCATGATGGAATGAGAAACCTAGGGGCGGTTTGTGTTCAGAGAATCCGAATGCAAGAGGGTTAATCCGGCAGCGTATGGTAAAAAAAGCCTTTCAGATAGAAATTTGCTCAGTGGCTAATAGACAGCAAAGAAGGAAAGTGTAACAGCATCGCCAGATGCTGGACTCTGACCCCTGACCGCGCGGTGCCCTAGATAGTGATGGGATGGAATTTCGGTTACTGAGTGCAGTGCCAGCCACCAAGTAAAGAGTCGGATTTTTCCTATTTTGAGCATACCAGTACATACCAGCAGCTATAATTACTTCCAGACTCTCACTACAGGCTTTGTGCATGCGGCCCGTTAGAGCTTTGGCATGTGGTAGAAATTAGTGATGGTCACTGCCTGATGGAAATCTACTGTGTGTAAATCCCAGCAAATCCCAGTACAACAATTATTTAATCCTGACAAATCCCAGTTCGGGACTAAGAGGGTTAAAGTGGTATACAAATTTCCGTACAATCCCACCACCTTCTTTTGGTAGTGTGTTGCTTTAGGGGGGGGGGGGGGGGGGGGGGGGGGGGGGGGTTGTTTGTTTTTTTTCTTTATATTGCAGGATTAATGGAGCAAAAATTGCACATCTTTTAAAATCTTTGAAAGATTTTATTTGTTCATTTTATTTCAAGAATAATGCAATAAGCACTCATGAGCTTTTTTATGTCCTGTCCCCTTGTGTAAGCAGTTTTGTCAGTTTTGTCATCCGTTCCCAGCAGCACACAACAACCTGCTCTTCTGAAAAGTGGAACAGGTTTTAACATGTGCGCAAGATGTTCTGTGTGCATTCACACACGGGACTTCGGTTCAAAGCACACGAGTGCGTATTCCATTATCCTTGATATAAAAGAATAAAATAAAAGAATAAAAAAAATATATATATAGTCTCATTCGAAGAACTTTTAGGGGGAGTGGAGTTGGCGCTGATGTTAACTCCAGAGCAAAAAAAAAATCCTCTTGAACGAGATTCAAACCTGGGTCAGGCAGAACATGAATGCATCACTCTGACCACAAGGCTATCAGTATCCCGTCCCCTGGTTTTTCTTTATTTCAGGAGGCAGCATCAAAGGTTTAGGTGGCAGAGGACGCAAACCCCGACTGAGCGGGAGAACTGTGGTGAAACGAGAAGTGGGTAACCATGGAGACGGCACCCCGGATCAGGAAGAAGACAAAAGGTTAAGGGAGGGATGGATGAGGGATAGGTTGGGGGTGGGTGGTTGTGTGTGTGTGTGTTTGTGTGTGTGTGTGTGTGTGTGTGTGTGTGTGTGTGTGTGTGTGTT
>CM060348.1:26083805-26128805 GCA_030674155.1 Stramonita haemastoma
AAGATTTTGTGACCCAGGGTTTGTTATTTGGAACAATTTTTACAGTTTTCTTTGGAATTAACATTTCTTCACAGAATTTGATAAAGTCTGAGATAACATCAGCTGTCTCGTTCACATCAACAGAGGAGTTAAAAAATATATCCCAATCTGTACATTTAAAGCACCCTTGTAATTGTTCAACGCTATCATTGTTCCACACTTTAACAGTTTTCTTTAAAACAGGCTGAGTTTGTATAACTGGACGATAGGCCGGAATAAAATGTATGGTTATGTGATCAGATTTACCGATTTAAGGAAGTGCAACAGATCTGTATGCATTTGGGATATTGCCCAAAACAGAGATCTCGTGTATTGTTTGCGCGTGTTGGACATGTGACATCTTGTTTTAAAGAAGGCAAAACAGATCGCAAAGTACACTGATTAAAATCACCAAGAACAAAATTAGGAGCATCAGGAGAAAACGGTTGTAGTTCCCACACGACATCAGCGATGTCATTGGCAGCACATGCAGTGTTGGTAGAGGGCAGGGTGTAGATGACCGTAATAAAAACCCTTCCGAATTCACGGGGCAGGTAACAGGGCGCAGTGACACTGAGAGCAGATTCCCGTCAGGTGTGCTCAGCTGTTTTCTCACTGTCACATTGGCTCTGCTGCAGTATCTCTCATTTACGTACAGGCACACGCCACCACCTTGCATTTTACTACTTAAAACTTTATCACTATCAGCTCTAAAAGGAGTACCAAAAACCATCAATAAAAACAGCAGCAGCATCCACATTATCACATAGCCAAGTTTCAGTCAAGCAAAGTACACATGCATCGCGAAATTCTGCCATCGGTCTCACATTAGCACACAGTTCATCAAAGTTCAAATTTGGTATTTTGGGGCGAATGGAGCGCACATTGGATTAAATAAAAGAGGGAAGAGGGAGTTTTGTTTTATTCCTTCGGAAACGTCTTCGTGCTCCTCCTCTATATCCTTGCTTCTTCTGTCTTTTTTTTGTAAAAACCCCAAAAGAACTACATGAACTATAATAAATGGAATTCTCAGAAAAGGCAGGGAGATAGGGTTTTAAATTCTTACATTCAAGTATGATATGGGTATTTGAAATCTATCCACCACATAAGCATTTAACATCGTTGCTGAATTTTGACTTGAAAGCATTTATTCTTATCCTAAAAAATAATGCGTCGAGTTGTCTTTCTTTGACAGCATTTATATGAATCTCTAGGTGATCAATGTATTAAGCTACACTCTTCCCACTCAGAGTTGAATGTTGAAGCCGCTTGTTTTGCCGATGCTTTTCTATAAATTTATTTAAGGATGCTTCTTCTAACAATCGATACCCCTCTGCAATGGATAGAGGGATATGTAGAACTATGGACCCCTTTTCATTATGTGCACCTTTTTTAGCAGCCCTGTCAGCCCACTCATTGGAAAATAATCCTACATGTGAAGGAATCCAACAAACGGAAACATGAATTCCTCTTAAACGTAACAGATTTATGAGGTATTTGATATCTAATGTAAGTTTAAAAGTTTGCTTATATGTTGTAGACTTTAAGGCATATAAAACTGATTTTAAATCCACACACAGTAATATTTGAAAAAAATAGGATGGATGATCTAAAATGAAAGTCAAAGCCATGAATATTGCTATCAGTTCAGCTGTAAAAACAGATAGATTTTTACCAGCATAATATGACTTCTCTATCATTAGTGTTGGTATAACAAATGCTGAACCTGCTTGATGATTGTTTAAAAGTGAACCATCTGTATAAATTTTCAGGCAATGAGAATAATTATGTTGTATATGCGATTGAACATTAACTGCCATAATATTTGGATTCTCATTCTTTTTCATGTTGATATAATCTACATCAAAGTGTGCTCGCTTCATTTCCCAAACAGGACAGGCTGAAACTGCTCTCTGTTGGTCTACATCAAATTTTAAAATTTCAGAATGCTCAAAGATCAGAAGTGTAGGTGCTAATTGTCATCAAAGAGTTTATATGTCGCGCTCTTTTGGGAAAATTTGTTTCAGACCTAATTTTGATTTCTTCAGAAGCAAAGTTTTCAGGTGTTGAGCTTCTCGGAATATATTTTGCACATACAAGTTGCCGGTGCTCCTCAAGAGGTAACATACCAATTTCTCTATACGTATCAAGCGTAGAGGCATGAAATGGTACACCTAGAGCCAGTCTATACGCCTTACAGTCTACACTTTGAAGTTTTCTTAGTAAGTACTTAGGTGCACTAAAGAAGACTTCTTGTCCATAGGATAATTTAGATCTAATTAGAGAGGTAGAAAGATGTTTTAGAATTGTCATTTCTTGTCCCCAATACTGCTTTCGGACAATTTTTAGCAGATTTAAACATTTTCTTCCTTTAGTCAAGATATATTCAATGTGGGCATTCCAAGTTAACTTTGAAGTGAGAAGAACACCTAAAAACTTTACTAAATGTTTATATTCAACTATCTCATTTTGAACTTTGAACACGGGTAAGCTGTGCGGATTACCGCCGTTGTTAAAAAGCATCATATGCGTTTTTTCTGTGGATAATGTTAGACCATGTTCAATTATGTACTTATTCAGGCTATCAAGGTCTTTTTGGTATAATTTTTTGATATACTTTAAAGACCTTTTTGATGTGTTTCGTTTCATTGTAACAGTCACCCACATGCATATGTCATCTGCATATTGTACTAAAACAACATTCTAAGACAAATGCCTAGGAAGATCATATAACAGGATATTAAATAAAACTGGTGCTATAACAGAGCCTTGTGGTAAGCCCATATCAAGATGTCTAGGATTTGAATAGTTGTTTCCAACCTTTACTTGAATAGATCGTGTACTAAGAAAGCTCTTCATATAATGATAGATGTTTCCGGAAAGACCAATTGTTTTCAACTTACTTGATAACTTTGCATGCCAAACTTGATCATAGGCTTTATTAATGTCAAAAAACGTGGCAAGAACATTTTTCCTACGTGCAAATTGTTGTTTTATACATGTTGAAAGTTTAACTAAATTATCTATAGCAGACCTGCCTCTCTGAAAGCCTGCTTGGTTGCTTGCAATAATGTTATTTTTCTGGCCATGATATATTAATCTTCCATGAACAACTCTCTCCATGAGCCTAGAAAGATCATATAACAGGATATTAAATAAAACTGGTGCATAACAGAGCCTTGTGGTAACCCCATATCAAGATGTCTAGGCTGTGAATAGTTGTTTCCGACCTTTACTTGAATAGATCGTTTACTAAGAAAGCTCTTTATATAATGATAGATGTTTCCGGAAAGACCAATTGTTTTCAACTTACTTGATAACTTTGCATGCCAAACTTGATCATAGGCTTTATTAATGTCAAAAAACGTGGCAAGAACATTTTTCCTACGAGCAAATTGTTGTTTTATACATGTTGAAAGTTTAACTAAATTATCTATAGCAGACCTGCCTCTCTGAAAGCCTGCTTGGTTGCTTGCAATAATGTTATTTTTCTGGCCATGATATATTAATTTTCCATGAACAACTCTCTCCATGAGCTTGCCAGTATGTGAGGTCAAAGCTATGGACCTGTAACTGGCTTTATCTGTCTCGGGCTTTCCTTGTTTGTGGATTGGTACAAAAATGGACTGTTTCCATTGGACTGGAATGACACCATCAACCCAACATTTATGAAATAGTTTATGAAGTAGTATAATGAAATTTTCTGGCAAGTGTTTAATCATGTCATTGGAAATTGCATCAGCTCCAACAGATGTTTTTTTACTAGGAAGTGACAGAATTGCATCCTTCACTTCCTGAAGTGTAATTGGAGCATTGGTATAAAGAGTATTATCAGGTACAGGGTCTACATATTCATTTTTCACTTCTTCTTCACTTCTGAATGTTCTGTGTTTACCTGATAGACCCTCCTTACGCATGGTATTTGGAAACATGGCAAATGCCTCGGCCTTTTCTGCACTAGACGGAAACTGTTTGTTTTCTAGAACAACTGGACATGATGGCAAGCTTACACCTTTTGTCATTTCATTAAGTTTTGTCCATACTTTCTGAATGTCTTTATGATTTTTAATTTCACTTTTACAAAAGGAGGACCAATATTGGTTTTTAGCTTGTGCTATGACCATGTTACAGTAGTTTTTGGCCTTTTTCTGCTCTTCATGGTTACCAGGCGATTTGTTTTTAAGAAAGGCTTTGTGCATTAGATTTTTTTTTATGTACAGCTTCTTCACAAGCTTCTGTCCACCAGACATTTCCTAGATGTTTTTGATAGATTTTACTGAATGACATCTAGGAACAGAAATATCAGTAGCTTGTAGTATATATATAATACTTGTTATATCAGAATACAGTTGATCTATTTCGTGAGTATCTATGATCTCTGTATTATAAGAAGTGAGAATATCTTTACACTTTTTCCAGTCAGCACGCTTATAATCATATTTTGGAACTTTGTCCTTTGTAATATCCCATTGACATAACTGGTTATTGAAGGTTATAACGATAGGTAAATGATCACTGCCCAGTGTATCTTTGTGTGTTGACCAGTCGCATTCAGGGACAAGTGTTGGTGATACTAAAGTTAGATCTATTGCTGATGCTCTGTGATTTGAGACATCAGGAATTCTTGTGATGCTGCCGTCATTCAATAAACACAAACAGGAATCAACAATCATGATCTTTAGGCCATTTTGGTAAATATAAAGAAACAATGTTTAGGATTAACTTATTATTAAACTTTACACGTGCTGCACATGAATATAGATCTGAGATGTAACCAGTATTGATGGAGATTTCACACTGTACTCTATACCTTCTTTAATGTAAATTGCTGCGCTGCTCTTTGTTAGCCCTTCTACTTTCTGATGTATAGGTGGATAATAGTACCCTGGTAATCTTGGTATCTTATTTTTATTCACATTTAGGGATTGTAAAACAAGGGCCTGATAATTTTTTTTTTTAATGTGGTGGATCAAATACGCCAGATTTGTGGAAATAGATCTTGCATTCCACTGCATAATTTTAACAACGTCCTTATTTCTTTGAGACCATTATGACAAGGGAGTAGACAACAACAAACAAACAAACAAAAAAGACCTTTAAAATTAAGAAAAGTAATGTATAATAAAAAAAAAAAATAATAAAAAAAATAAAAAAAAGTAATAACTTAGCCCCCCCCCAACTTTCACAAAAACACCTTAACTGAAATGTATAAATCTATGTTAATCACTGTCGTGTACATCACTTAAAGTCAGTTTAGATTTGAAAGAGATGACGTTAGGAAGAAAAAAAAAAAGTAGACAGCTGCTGCAGATGTGAGCGAAGATTGCAGTCACTACTCTGTACCACAAATGGTGGGTGACAAGTGCCGTACAAAATTCACCAGTCTTTCCATGTATAATTGTAATATCTCTGATCTCCCCACCATGGAAGTTGTACACTCTGATGGGAGACAGGTCGTCCTCTGTAGCCTGGGTGTTGCTGGCTGTAGTCACGTTGGTAAGGTGATGGCTGGGGACTGTTCTTGGGGTGAAACTGACGTCTTTGTTTCCTTCTGGGCTTTCCCAAAAAATACTGAATGCATGAACCTGCCAATGTTTCTGGCTAGAGTACGAGAGCCCTGGGAGTTTGGGTGAACAGAATCTTTTAACTGACTATACGCAGAGCTCAGGTTCTCGTGGGAAATGAACAAAACGTTTTTTTGACCGTAGAGATCTGAAATGGTCATGGCGTTAAAAACTTCTCTTTTGACTTGCAGGGAAGGGTTTTTAACAGGTTCAGCTTTGCTCACTACTAATTTAGTGTCTGGAAAAGAAGCCAGAATATTATTGACCGTTTCCACCATTTTTCTACTGACTTCTCGTGGATCTGTTTCTCTGAGATCATTGATTCCACAATGAATAATTATAGAATCAACTCTCTCCAGATCAGAAGTGGCTTCACTTAGTGATTGGGGGATGTCGATTATTTTGCTTGCTTTCTTTTTTTTAATGTTGAATCCATAAGACTGCCCTAAGCGATGGCTGTTCACACGGCTCAGGACAGAGTCTTGTAGCAGCACAACAGAGGGCAGATCAAAACTCGATTTTAGAACTAGTTTTGGATTTGACGTCAGATGTTTTAATTTGCGTCATGAAAGCTTTTCCTTTTTGGTCATCTGGTTAGATTTATGTGAAGCCACTGACCTTTTCTGGGGAGATTTACTTGGCGTTGTAGGCTCTGCTGCAGCTGGTACCTCCTGATGTTGCCTGGCGGCTGCAGCATACGTAAACCTGGCACCATCAGCAGAGAGTGGAGAGGCAGGCGATGGTGGTTCCGTCTGCGTTCCTTTGCTCATCCTGATCGGCAGTGGTGTTTTTCTGGCAGTCTGCTGCTGCTGGTCCTGGCTCTGGGGTACCCTGCAGCCTGGTGTCCCGTGGCTGATGTCTAGTTGGGAAGATTTATCAGCATGTGTCCAGGTTGACTGACGTTTTTGTAAATCAATGTTAAAGTCACCTAACAAAATTGTCTCATCAGAATACATAACTAAGTCTTTCATTGATAAAGTAAAATTGTCTATCCGGTTTGCATGTTCAGCTGGGTTTCTGTAAATGAACCCCAAAAGTACAGGTTTTGCTTTTTTAAAATCAGTTTGTATCCATAAGGATTCAACATTGTGCAGATCTATAGGGTGTGTCTGCTTGAAGTTCATTGTATGGTGGATATAAACACGAAGTCCTGTTTCTTTAGAATGTTTAGGATCCTTACGAATACAAGAACATCATGGAATAGAGATTTCTTCATCTGAAAATGAGCTGTAAGGCGTGTTTCTGCAAAACCAAAAAGATGGAAAAATTTCCCAGAGTTGGATAAAATACTTGACACATCCATTTCTTTACCGTACAAATGATTGTTATTTAGGAACTCTACTCTCAGACCATCTCTTGATGGCCAGGCATCAATAGTATTTGTCAATGACATCATGAGCACATAAAGGAATTAATAATCAGCACATTAAGTATTACACAGAAGAAATATATTATAATTATATCTGTTCTGGAGGCTATCGCTTGCAGGAACGTAAACCACCCTAGGCTTAAGGAGTTCTACGAGCTGTATACTTCCTTGAGACGGGACGGGTGTGACGTGGTTTTGGTGTGGGTCCCCGGGCACGCGGGCATCCGGGGCAACGAGACGGTTGACCAACTCGCCAGGTGTGCCACGGGGCAGGAGGTTTCCGGGTCCACGGTGCCGTTCACAGATCTGAAACCTAGGAGCGAGCAATACGTGCATTCCCTCTGGCAGGAGGAGTGGAACGCTCAGACGGACAACAAGCTTTTTCGGATCCGTCCCAACCTGAAAGAGGTTTTTTCTCTGGGTGTGAAAAACTGAAGGGAGGCGACAGCGCTCACCAGGATACACACGGATCATTCTCACATCACTCACGTTCACTTGCTGAAAGGCGAGGGAGCCCCGTGGTGCGTGACTTGCGACGTGCGGGTGACCATCAGGCATCTGCTCCTGGAGTGTCGGGATGTTCAGGATATTAGGCACTTAAGCATTTTACCGCGGACTCCCTAAAGATCCTCTTTCGGGATGTTCCACCGGACACCATTTTTAACTTCCTGAGAGAATCGGGCTTTTTTCGTCTGATATGAGCGAAAGTGGTATGGTTGGTCTCTAAGGACAAGGTTGTTTTAAGGAACCCGGTTTTGGTTTTATCTCGTTTTAAGTGTGATCGATGTGGGTTTTCCCACGACGCGGGGGCCGTCCTGGGCTGACCCTTATGGTTGGCCGGGGCGTCGATACAAGCAAGGACAGTTGAGTTGGTTTTATACCTCGTTTTAAACTGTACATAGTCGCACACTTTTAATACGAGTTTTAAAATGTGACGAGGTGATAGCCTTGATATGGCCTATGTGGTCGGCGGGGCTATAAGCACCATAATTGGATTGGATTGGTTTGAAAATGGTCAAGGAGAGTGATCCTGTACTTTTCACAAACTAATTTTAGATTGTGATTTGAGGGCAGGATTGAATTATTAGTGTTTTCCCTTTGTAGGAAAGATTGAACTAAAACACATACGAGTATCTGGGAAAGGTTTTAAACATACAGCAACAAGACCAGACGAAGTTTCAACAGATATGAGGCCAGCTGGACAAGAGTTAACACCAACATGATGATCATATCTTTAAGTTTGGGGGCAGAGACGGAGAAAGATACCATGTCTGGAGATGGTCAACGGTCATGCAGGCACACACACTTTGAAAACTCTGTCATGTCTGGGTGCACGACACCTTGGATGGATGAAACAAACTGTGGAGTCACCTATGAGGAGTACTGTTGTATTGTCCGGAATTGTCATCTGTAGCAACGTGTCTAATGGCTTTGCTCTATGGTCAGACCCGATGTTTTCTGCATGGCAGTCAAGGGTGCTAGCTTTCTTGAGGGACCTAGGTTTGGGGACTGTTTCTGTTTTTTCATTCTCAGAAAGAGTTGAAAAGGAGTTGGATATTTGAACAGAGTACAGGAAATTGTCATCATCTGGTATATTACCAGAAACTGTAGATGAACTTTCAGAGCGCAACTCATTCTTTGTGATTGTAGGCTGACTTACAGAAGCGTGATAAATCAGACTACAGTTTTTGGACAGAGAAAGGTCCTCACTGATAGTCTGGCACTGACTGTCACAGACTGGTGATACACAGGGGATCAGAGAATCCTCACAAGGAGAAGAGGACTGTGTACCAACTGTCTGAGTTCCTTCTTCAGTCATGTCAGGGCCTTCTGTCTGAGTGTGGGATGAGACACGCTCAGGTTGTTTAGATGCAACTTTTTAAAATGGAGATTGAACAGAACCTAACTGGGATTTAATGGATTGGTTCTCTTCGAGAAGTTGGTTGTTAGAAAGTTCGAGGGTAGCAAGAAGAGATTTAAGTTCGTCAATCTGGAAACAAATGGAATTAAAATTTTCAGAGATGTTAACACGTAGTTCATTTTTTGTGGCAGTCTTGACATCCTCAAACATTGAAATAATGTCACACTCCGATACAGCTTCTGTAGCTGACAGAGTGTTAACAGTTTGTTCCAGAGAGGAAATTCGTTTCTGTAAGACTGGAACAGGACTGGTCGCTGATACACTTTTTCTGGATTTGTACAGAGAGCGTTTGCATTTGTCTGGTTCTTTTAGCCACAGGCATGTTTCTCCGTTGGGTATTTTGCTGGCTGGTAGAACAGCTCGTAGACACTGATGGTGTAGGGGGGGGGGGGGGGGGTAAAAGCCTCTTCCTGTGCTTGATTTGCATCACAGTGCTCTAATAGAAAGTCAGTACTTTGGGATGGAGAGAGATCTTTGGCTGGAGATGCCGTGACAATGGACATTTGTGACAAGTTAAATGAAGGTGGTTTCAATGACATTGTTCCTGAAAAACCGCTGATGAAAGTTAGAGGTGTAGTCAGTAGTTGGGTGGAAAGTTTATCAGCATTGTTATCAAACATGAAGTCAGAAATAAAAAGTTTTTAAAACTTCACATTCACTGGTGTCCCATTCAGGGAAGTCCAAACCTTGACACAATAAAGTTCCTCCAGAGGGATGGACAAAATAGAGAGTTATAGTGACTGATTTCGAGGATTCGGTCACAATCCGGAAAACAGACTTTGAAAGAGATGGTGGTGGATGTGTAGGTAGAAGTCCTGAAGATGGAGTGATGAGACTGTCATTTAAATCAAATTCACTAAAATGAAAAGAAAGAAATATCCTCATTGTCTATGGCAGAATAACAAAATAATAAACAGTTTCTCCATAGAGACAATTCTTCAAAGTGACATGAAAATCGTTTATGGATTGAATCCAAAGTTGGCTTTAGCTTCCTTCCGTTTTTGGAATCTTTATGAGGCAGAGAGCTAGCCGTAGTTATTTTTCAGATACAAACTCCTGGCACATGACACAGAAGTTACATATGGTCAAAAGTCACAATCAGCAATTACGCGTTACATTCCATCACACTGGGCACTCACTCACCCACTCACTCCAGGTTGAAATGGGAGTCCACTGTCAAAGTAGACATCACGTCACACACTACACCAAGGTACTCACAGTTTCACAGCGCTGGACCAATTCACATTTAGTGCCCATTCATACCCATTATGGGCAACTCCAGGGTCCTTTTTCACACTTTGTAACAGGTAATGTAGAGATGAAAAAAAAAAGTGAAGCACACACTACAGCCAGGCACTATATTGATCACTGCAGCAGGTAATAAGTCACAGCACACTAAGTTAACCAGGCTTAAAAAACGTGAAACCAATAAACCAAGCAGGATCACAAAACCGTTTTAGAACAGTTGTAGAAAATATCCAAAAGCATGGGTTTTACACTGAAGGAAACAGAAGGCAGTCATTACAATTTAAGACTGAAACACTGATTTGTCAAGGGAGAGAGCCAGTTGATTGTGTATCATTTAATTTGGTGCCATTATTTGACAATAGATCAAAAGACTGCAGAGAATGAAGTAGTCTCATAATTATTACTGAAGTGAACAAAACAACAGGTCTACATCTTTCTGGTCTGGTCGAAACAATTTGCATTAGAAGTATCAATTGAAGAGGGTGTATTGTTGTTTTTTTCCCTCCCCCACTCTCTCTCTCTCTCTCTCTCTCTCTCTCTCTCTCTCTCTCTCTCTCTCTCTCTCTCTCTTCTCTCCTCTCTCTCTCTCTTTTGGTTAAATGACGTAGAGTAGGCTGCTGTATGACATAATAGCATTCAAGACATCATAAATGTTATGATTTTACAGACTTAAAAGTAACACTTTTGATCACAGTCCACCAACTTGGAAGCAGAAACAAACGAGACAAATACCAAAAAAAAAAACCCGAACAAACAAAAAATCTCCCTAAAACAAACACAGCCCTCCAGCTGATGGATAATCTGATGTTACACTTATATCCAAATCACTCAATACTCAATCTGACAGCAGTGAGAGGTGACTGTAGGATGGCTCACAGGCCGCTGGAATGGCCACGACTCATTGACACGATACTAAAACAAGTTTACTGAGCACGAAAGCAACAACTACACCGCATATAATTACACACGCCTTGAGAGTCCAAAACACAGAATCAAGTCGATGCAGAATACCGTATATGAACTGACATTAAGCACTTTTAAAGAATTAATAAACACAGAGCTGAAAACTTCTGTTGCTACATTATCAAGGGCAGACCACCAAAAAAACCCACTTATAAAAAAAAAAAAAAACAGACGAGAGAGAGAGAGAACTCTGAACAATTTTATTGTAGAAGGCCACCGGACCCATTACAATTTCACACACTTACTACCCGAGATGGGATGTATTTTTGTCGCAAATCATTCAGAGATTTACAGTAAAATAAAGTGTGTACTTCATCTTCAAGACAAGAATTACAGAGCGGACATTTAAGATCACCCGGATTGAAAGTAGCTTATCGCATTTTATGTGTGCGTATATCACTTGCACCAATTCTAAATCGGATGAGCACATCTCTGATATGTTTGTTAGTGATAACTGTGAAATACGATTGCAGTGATATAGAAGATTTAAAATTCCGATAAACTGCAAACCTACTGCTTTCTTGAATATGCGCGTACCAATTTTGACTGTGACAATCTATCAATCTCTGCTCGAATGTAGATAAGAATCCCCTTATATTTTTCACACCTTGGTTTTCCCAAACAAACACAAATCCAAATGTATACAACAAATTTTTCTGAGAGAGAGAGTTAAAAGTCGAAGTCAAAGTCAAAATTTTATTTCCAGATGGTACATTGAGTAAGCAATAAATGTTCTTTTTTTCATTAAGCCATCTATCTAGTAAAAAAAACAACAACCAAACAAATCAAAACATAACAAAAAAAAACATTAAAAAAAAACCAACAGACAAACTAACAAAAATGAAGCAGCAAGCAAACAAGCAGAGTACAACCAAGAAAACCCCACCCAAAAATGCTTAGCTACAACATTGTTACAACTCAAAACAACAAAATAAATTGAAAAGGAACTAAAGGAAATATAATTATAATAATCATAATAATAATCATAATAATAACAACAACAACAACAATGATAATAATGGTAATAATAATGCATTGTAAGACTCGCTTTCATGTAGGCCACACGCACGCGCGCGCGCGCGCGCACACACACGCAAGCGCGCACAACACACACACACACACACACACACACACACACACACTTACACAAGCATTACATCCGTGCGGGCACATGCATTTGAGGTTGTTTTGTAAGTCATAGAAGAAAATCATGAAAGTAAGTTATATCGGGTTGCAGTATCATCCATTCGTTTACATTCATACTTATATTTAAGAAAAAAAGAAAAAAAGCAAACGAAAAAAATAAAACGGTTGGTCTTCAATTTTAGGTATGTTCACATAACAGTGATATTTGACCAAAACCAAAAAAGAAAAAAAAGGGGAGGGGGGGGAGGGAGCTATGGGCATGGACCGATTTACGTGTGCACATTTATGTGTAGAAGCATGTATGAGAGCGTGTACGATCAAGGATGTATTTGGACCAGTGTGTGTGTGTGTGTTTGTGTGTGTGTGTGTGTGTAAACGTGCGTTCGTATATTGTAAGTGTGCGCACATGTACATGGTATTGTGTGTATATGTGTGAGCGTGCGTGATTGTGTGTGTGCACATGCATTTGTGAGTGTGTTTGTGTGCGTGCGAGTGTGTGTGTGCGCGGGCGGGTGTGTGTGCGTGTGTGTGTCTGTGTGTGTGTGTGTTTCAATTTGATATAATTATGATAACTTTAAGCAGTTTAAGATTACAAATAAGTGGTGATGATCAATAGGGGAACATAACAACCCTAGCAATGCCAGTAACAGTAAAAATATTGCTAAAAGAATGTAACAACTTGCAAAAGTAAATAAAAAAAACAATAACATCATTAATCAAAAAGTGAAACTCGACAACAACCAACAGGAGTTTATATACAGGGTGGGGATCATGCCCTGATTTCAAAGCGCACACACACACAGTCCTCACTACAGCAGAGATCCAATAGGGCACCGTTCCAAGGCAAAACCAACTTCACACAACAGTCTACAGTTGCTGAAAACTTTGTCCAAAGAGTTGTCGTGGATGGCAGGCAGGTACTAGTTTCAACGACTGACATTCAAAAAGAATAGGAATGTTTGGTATTGTTCCGTCACATAAAAATACAAGATAAAATTTCCACAGCTTCTGCAGATCTTTGTGAGTGCTAATCTCATTTTTACAAAAAAAATTGGAGCAGAAATCCCATTTCACCTCTGCCTCTTTATTAGCGCTTTTCAACGTGACGTGATTTTCCTAAAGATCTAAGTTTTCATCATTAATTTCTTTTTATTTACAACTTTCTGACAGGTATCGTTCTACCATATGCTACCCTTGTGTTTATCAGATTTTACAGACGGCAATTTAGGGATGTTCCACCGGACACCATTTTTAACGTCCTGAGAGAATCGGGCTTTTTCCATCTGATATGAGTGAAAGTGGTATAGTTGGCCTCTAAGGACAAGGTTGTTTTAAGGAATCTGGTTTTGGTTTTATCTCATTTTATGTGTGATCGATGTGGGTTTTCCCATGACGCGGTGGCCGTCCTGGGCTGACCCTTATGGTTGACCAGGGCGTCGATACAAGCAAGGACAGTCAAGTTGGTTTTATACCCCGTTTTAAACTATATAGTCGCAAAGTTTTAATATGTTTTAAAATATGACGAGGTGACAGCCCCGATATGGCCTGTGCGGTTGGCAGGGCTCTAAGCTACATCATTGGATTGGGTTGGATTGGATGGAATTGTTAACAGCTTTTAAGATGGCGTCTGTAAATTTAGAGTAGAAATTGTTAATGTCCTCATCTAATAGAGATCTGGTGTCTACCGCGGGTAAGAGGGATTGAAACTTGATCCACTCAGCATTATTATTGTTGAAAGGTTCAGATGAACTGGGAAATACTAAGAGTCTGGCACTCCACAACTCCACGAAATGTGAGGCCAGGCAGGAGTGTTTTGGTAACACAATTTATTGTTTCATTCACCAATAACACAGCAACACAACACACACACCACTTGCTCTTCGACTATTGTGGTCCTTGCTCCTCTCTCGCCAACCAGTTGAAAAGTAATACTGCTTCACGTCATCTTATGACGCAAGGGCTACTGTGATGATATTATAAATTACGTCATTTTTTACTTTTTTGCCTTTATTGATATCACTCTCTCTGTCTGAGCGAGGAGGTTATTTTTAAACAATACAGTGCATCAAATGCACACTATAACATAATTGTATTTTGGAACGATATCTCATACTTTGTCATTTTGCACCGATTTATCACATAGACTTATTACAATTGGCACATGGTCACTTCTCTATGTATCGTTCAACGTTTCCCAGGTGCATTGAGGAACAAGAATGGGAGATATAAACGAGAGATCAATGGCGCTGGCCCTTTGATTTAGAATAATTATCAGGAATTCTTGGGGTACAACCATCGTTAAGGAGACAGTGAGATGAATCAACGTATTTTTGTACAAAACGTCAACTGGTAATAGTTATACAATTCTCATTCCAGAATGGAAAGTGGGCATTAAAACCACCAGCAACCACCCACTTTTCATCCGACATTTGTAAAGAGCGAAGCCATTCTGTGTTGTAGTCACTAGGGTCTTTCGGCAAGTAAACAGACACAACATTAATGACTTTGCTCTTTAGTAAGCCTTATCCGAGCAGCACAAGAATGTAAGTTAGATCTAATGCTTGGTGTAGGTGAAGTATGCACACTGTAGTCCAAACTTTCGTGTATATTATAAATAGCTGTTTTAACTTTCTCACTTTCTCCTGCATTCTCAGTAACAGGAGGATAGAAATATTTGGGAAGTTTGGGCAGTTTATCTCTAGTCCCATTTTAGAGACTGCATGATGAGAACCTGATAGTTATCTGAAGCAAGATGTTGAATCAGATAAGACAGGTTTGTACTGATGGATCTGCAATTCCACTGCATCATCTTTATGGGCTGTTTCTTGCGCATGGCTGTCGTATACAAGGTCATAATGACGGTTTTCAAGACTAAAATGTATTGTTTATGCAAAAGGAGACTTGATAATTAATCGACACAGTAACTAGCTTAATGAAAAAAAATTAATACATGAATAAACCGATGGAAAATGATAAAGAAAAGCAAAAAGAAATAACGGTTGTAAGACAAACTAATGAAACAAGGGGAAGAAAAGTTGGACAAGAGAATGAAAAGTTCGGTGGGAAAAATATTTATATGACAATAACTAGGCTACTTTCATGATTGGCAAGTGACAAAAGATCTCTTCAATGTGTCATAGTGAGCAGGCTAAGTTACTGCACATGACTGAGAGATGAACTGGTACTGTTCAGTACCAGTCACCCAGGAAAGAGGACATGTTTCCCCATGGCCCTGGATGATCTTTAGGATATCATACATGTCCCTGGAAACGTTGGAAAATTCTGGATGGGTGTGGCAGGATCCTTCTTAGCGGTGGCCGTCCAGGGCTGACCCTTATGGTTGACCAGGGCGTTGGTAGAAGCAAGGACAATCGAGTTGGTTTTATACCCCGCTTTAATCTGTATAAATTATAGTCGCACAGTTTTAATACGAGTTTTAAAATATGACGAGGTGACAGCCCCGATATGACCTGTGCGGTCGGCAGGGCTCTAAGCAACATCATTGGATTGGATTGGATCCTTCTTGAGGTCTTCCGTGTTTTATACCTCATTTTAAACTGTACATAGTCGCACACTTTGTAATACGAGTTTTAAAATGTGACGAGGTGATAGCCCTGATATGGCCTGTTTGGTCCGCGGGGATATAAGCACCATCATTGGATTGGATTGGTTTAGGTCTTCCGTGGTTTCTCCCAGAAGAGTCCCCTCACGTGTCTCCCCATGTTTCCTGCTAAGACGCTGGCTCCTCTTGCTGTAAGTAGGGTGAAGATCATCCTTCAGCGTCCTAGAGTTTGTTTGCAGATTTTCGTGACTGATCAAGGACATGTTTTCCAGTCCGAACAAATCCGGTGTTTTGTTAGAGCATTGAACACTTCTCTTTCCATGTTCAGTTAGGGGTCTTTCGCTGGTGCAATCTTGTTGATGACTGCTTTTTTGTTTTGGATGTGCGCTGGCAATGCCTTTGACTGAATTGATGAAAAGTTTGCTGCAAGTCTGAGGGTCCATCTTTCGGACATCTTGACTCCGCAATGGATTACAAGGGCGTCCAAAGGCTCCTCAGCAGACATTTGAATTTGTTTGTTTATTTTTCATCTAAAGTCTGTTCACTCTAGGTGATATTAGACTTAAACAAGAACTAAAAGTAGCTAAAACAAGCCCAACAATTAAAACAATTAAATTCAAAAGAAAACCTATAACAGAATATTAATACCAGACCAAGAAATAGCTTTAGAAATATCAACAATTTCTGGATTTGAGTGATAAAACCTACAGATTCCCTTTTCAGATCTATACCAGAATTTTTGTATTGTCACGCTCCTTAAGGGAGTGTGAATATAACCCCACCTATACCCTCCGTTGTTCCTTCACCCAACCTGACAGCTTGTCACGCTCCTTAAGGGAGTGTGAATATAACCCCACCCATACCCACTCTATCTAACTTCCCGACAACAACAAACGCAGAACACAGAGAAGAAATTTCCAAACTTTACTGTTCAATTTCAATAATGATAATGAAAATCAATTAAAAATAACAAGGCAAAAACAACGCACCAAAATACACTTCCTCACGCTCACAAAAATCTTATATCGTAAACAACAACAAAAAATAATGAACAATGCAAGAATCGCGCGCAAAAAAATATACAAGTTTTCACACACACATACAACCACACTCTAATCTAAATCTTATATATTAACTCTAACTTAAAGTCCTGTATTTCTCACTTTTCTTTTTTTCTCTGAAGCAGTCTTTGAAGCAAAGTCCCAAAATAATAATAATAACACACACACACAAAAATCACTTTCCTCAACCGGGACAATACGATGACTGGGACGAAGAAGACTTGCTGGAGACAAGGTACAAGGCAGGACGTGACTTGACAACTGGAGGTAAACAGGAACCTGTAAAAGGCGATACTTACTAATCCTCGACATACACTGGTAACTAAAATTATTTCTCGATTCTTTTTAGGTTTGCAAAACACCTGTCTCTTCACACTCAAAGATTCCACCCAGTACTCGGGAAAAATATATATATATATATATATTTATATACCTTGATCTAATCCACATTTAACACTTCATAATAACTATCAACATCCAAATGGGCTTAATTCAAAAACATTCGAAAGACCCTGTCATAAGCATATTTATAACAAAACAATATCAATCCATACCTACCATCAAACACACTCAATTGCAGTATATCTCTCCACTGGCAATCTCTCCACTGGCTGCCTGTGCCACAGAGAGTAAACTATAAGATCAGTACTCTCTGTTATAAATGTCTTTACAAAACAGCACCCTCCTACCTCTGTGAATGTCTTTTCCCGTACACTCCTCGTTCCCTCCGCTCTGCTGCAGATACCCTGCGCTTACAAATATGTCACGCTCCTTAAGGGAGTGTGAAGAAAACCCCACCCATACCCACTCTATCTAACTTCCCGACAACAACAAACGCAGAACACGGGGGAGAAATTTCCAATCTTTACTATTCAATTTCGATGATAATGAAAATCAACAATCAAAAAAATAACAAGGCAAAACCAACGCACCAAATACACTTCCTCACGCTCACAAAAATCTTATATAGTAAACAACAACAACAAAATAATAACAATGCAAAAGTCACACACAAAAAATGTACAAGTTTTCACACCCACATACCACCGCACTCTAATCTAAATATTATATATTAACTCTAATTTAAGGTCCTGTATTTCTCACTCTTTCCCTTTTCTCTAACACAGTTTTTTGAAGTCCAAAAATGAATAAAAAAAAAATAAATAAAAAAAGCACACACCAAAAACACACACCAAAAGAATCACTTTCCTGACAATACAATGGAGAAGATGAAGCAGACAAAGAAGACGTGCCGAAGACAAGGTACAAGGTAGGACTTGACGACTGGAGGTAAACAAGAACTGGTGGCGAACAGGAACTGGTGGTAAACGGAAACCTGTCACTGGAACTGATATGGCGCACTCCTGCACCCCAACCCACGTGACTAGACGAACAAGCGACAAACAGTGACGAAGAACGAAGAACAAAGGCAGGAACTGGAGAGTGAAACCTCCTACGAGGCATAGGCTCTCTCCTGCTTCTCGAACGGAGCCAAAACTAGATCTACGTGGTGCCCAACAGCTAAAAAACTGGCACGGCGACCACGTCCTCCTGCTCAGCCTAAGCTTGCAGCCGCTCCGCTCATCTAACCGTTATTTACTCTCGCCTCGGAACTTCTCGAGAGATCTCGCCTAAGCCTAGATCTACACGAACAGAAAAGGAAATGAACATAGACAGCTATACACACAGAAGTAAGTGCAGAAAAATGCGCGCACTGGACAACTAGCCACTATACACGTAAAACGATCTATTAAAAAAATATGCGAACCGTGACAATACCCCCCCCCCTTAAATTCAAACCACCCGGTTTGAACTGTAACCAAGATACGGTGCACATAAGAAACATTGCACCACCATGTAGAACACCAACAATCCGGTGGCAAATGCCACAGCAACAAAGTTTTAACACTGGTGACAAGTGACTTGTCAACCAGACCTAATGAATATCGATTCCAGAGACAGGTTCCTCAACCTACTTCTGGCCTCCAAGTTAAACAAAGTCCCTATGAGAATAAACCCTTCACAGTACCAACTTGCCAAAAATGAATAGGTTCAACTACCTCGAGAAAAACAATGGTAATAATTTAGTAACACAGATGTATCCACACTCGCACACAAGGGAGCCACTTAAAAATCTGGTTCACTTACAAAAATACTTAAATTCCCAAACAAAAACAACATCTAAGTACACTTTTTCTAAAACATCTATGTCACCAACACATTCTACCACTACCCTGGGAAAATGGCCAAGGACATCTGCCCCAACACTTCCTCCACCAGGAATGGCTTGCGTTGCGTCTTTGAACAGTCGCACTTGCAGTGCCCTTCCTGTCAGTTCTCCACTGCTGGACTTGACGCTTCTGGGAGGGTGTAGAATTTTGAGATTCCTTTGAATGATGGGATCTTTCCCCTGAGAGAACCCCAATGACTCTTCCCTTCATCTTCTGGCACATGTCACAAGATCGGACGAGTCTTCGAATATCAGCGCACATCCCTGGCCAATAAAATTGATGAAAAATTCTCTCACGTGTCTGGTTGACCCCCAGATGACCTGACATAGGAGCATCATGCCCAAGCTGCAGTACTGAAGAGCGAAGGTCCTTCGGTACACAGATCTGGGTGGAAGAGCCACAGTGATTTTTGAAGGCTCGAACCAATACCCCTTGCTCCTATCAGTACTCTACCTTGCCAGACCCTGTACTTTGAGTTATGCCTTTTCCGGCCAACTCCCTTGCCTTCTGCAAGCTGGGATCCAGGCTTTGTTTGCTTGCCAACACCTCATGAGTCACTCGCAATTCTAAGCCTGGGACAGCCAAAGGCAAATGAGGTTTGGATTTCTGAGTAGCCTGGGCCCTAGTTTCTACTGCTCCAACAATCTGGGGATTTGCGTATACAGGTACTCTCGTGATCGTGCCATCAACTCCCCATGCTGAATTGCCAATGAGGACATCCATGACCGGTGCCTCCATTACGGCTACATCAATTTGGCCACAGATGAATGGGGACTGGAAGTCGACCCTGGCAATGGGTAGCACAGACGAGCACTTAGACTCTGCCAGCATAACCCGTACAGTAGCTCTGGTGAATGAGTGAGGGGAGACCAAATGACGAGCAACCACAATCATGTGAGCTCCAGTGTCTCGCAGTCCTTGAACAACCTGACCATTCACCTTTGCTTTGCAACGGGGAGTGTATGTTTTTGCTGCGCATGGAATGCACAAGGTAGGTGGGGACGTTGAAAGTTGTTCCCTAGGGCCTTCCTGTCTGATCAGTGCCGCAACTTTCTTGGCCTGCCTGCAGTCCCTGGCCAAATGGCCCTCCTTCCCACACCGATAACACACAGGCAACTGACGATCCCCTGCCCTACCTGACCTGACCTCAGAATGACCAGGCCTAATGAAACCCCTAACCATCCCTGATTCCTGCTGGGCTTTTTCAGTTTTCCTGTCCGAATTCTTTGAGCCCTTGAGCTCTGCCTCAGCCAACCTGCCTGCTCTTTTTGCGTTGGCAACTTTCGTTGCAATGCGAGCAACATCTTCAGCTCTACGAGGTTCCTCCTTCTGGACCTGAACAACTAGCTCAGGTGTCAGAGTTGATATGAGCTGTTCTTGCAGGAATAGATCTTTAATGTCATGGACACTGTCTTCATCTCGGCTACTCGCCAGACACCAGCGAGAGAGACATGTCTTCAAACGGGATAGAAATTGTTCGAATGTCTCTTCACTAGTCTTGCGCATGGATCGGAACTTTTTCCGATACGTATCCGCATCTAGGCGAAACACCCGCAAGAGAGTAGCCTTCAGGACATCATACATCTGCACATCTTGGGGAGAGAGACTCAGACACACATCTCTAGCTCGACCCTGCAGTAATGTAAGCAGATGGGCCGCCCAAGTGTCCTGCTTCCACTTATTCAGTCCTGCAATTCTTTCGAAATGGGTCAGAAATGAATCAAGGTCATCCTTCCCATCGAAAGGTTGGATATTAAATTGCTGGGCGTTGCGGACTGAAATTTCTTCTTGTTTAAGCTCCAGCTTTCTTTCAAATCTTTGTCTTTCCTCCTCTTTGTCTGCCTCTCTGTAACTCCTCTCTTCCTCTCTTATGCGCCTCGACTCCTCCCTATCCTCAATCCACCTACGTCTGGCTTCTTCCTCCCTCTTTTCTTCTAAGCGTCTAGCTTCCTCTCTTTCTTCTAGACGCCTGGCTTCCTTCCTCTCCTCTAACCGCCTAGCCTCTTCTCTTTCTTCTTCTCTCAAGCGTCTAGCCTCTTCTTTGTCCACTGAATCCACAATAAAACGAGCGAGTACTTCCCCCGACAAGCCTAACTCCGAACCCAACCTGCGGAACTTGGCATAAGGATCCTCAGAAAAAAAACCCTCACCTTTGGCCTCACTCGCAGGGGAGTCAGAGAAATCACCCTCCAGTTGTTTCTTTACCCAACCTGACAGCCTTTCTTTCTCAAAAGCTCCAGGAGAAGGAGACATCTCGTCCCTTTTCGAGCCTCGGGTCTTTGGCCCTGGAGTGGCTGGCATACTTGCATTTCTGCGGGTCGACATTTTTTTAGAACTTGGGGGGAAGACAAACACAATCACTCAGTTGGGATTAGCTGGCTTATAACTTGCTAGGCTAGAAATCATAGAAGGAAGTAGTAACCAAAAAAGGTTTTACATCACAGGGTTTAAATCTCAAAGGCACTGATTTTTAAAAGATTAACCACTGTGACTGACCACACCCCATCAGAGGAAAAATAAATAAATAAATAAACCAATGACTTAGGGTTTAGAACAAACCAAGACGCACGAGACAAAACACCCACCCCACAACCAACCTAACTATCCTAACATTTACCCTGCATCTCCGCATCTCCACCATTGTCACGCTCCTTAAGGGAGTGTGAAGAAAACCCCACCCATACCCACTCTAACTTCCCGACAACAACAAACGCAGAACACAGGGGAGAAATTTCCAATCTTTACTATTCAATTTCGATGATAATGAAAATCAACAATCAAAAAAATAACAAGGCAAAACCAACGCACCAAATACACTTCCTCACGCTCACAAAAATCTTATATAGTAAACAACAACAACAAAATAATAACAATGCAAAAGTCACACGCAAAAAATGTACAAGTTTTCACACCCACATACCACCGCACTCTAATCTAAATATTATATATTAACTCTAATTTAAGGTCCTGTATTTCTCACTCTTTCCCTTTTCTCTAACACAGTTTTTTGAAGTCCAAAAATGAATAAATAGCGTCTAGCGTCTATAAATATTATATATTAACTCTAATTTAAGGTCCTGTATTTCTCACTCTTTCCCTTTTCTCTAACACAGTTTTTTGAAGTCCAAAAATGAATAAATAAAAAACAAAACAAAACAAAAACACACACACCAAAAACACACACCAAAAGAATCACTTTCCTGACAATACGATGGAGAAGATGAAGCAGACAAAGAAGACGTGCCGAAGACAAGGTACAAGGTAGGACTTGACGACTGGAGGTAAACAGGAACTGGTGGCGAACAGGAACTGGTGGTAAACGGAAACCTGTCACTGGAATTGATATGGCGCACTCCTGCACCCCAACCCACGTGACTAGACGAACAAGTGACGAAGAACGAAGAACAAAGGCAGGAACTGGAGAGTGAAACCTCCTACGAGGCATAGGCTCTCTCCTGCTTCTCGAACGGAGCCAAAACTAGATCTACGTGGCACCCAACAGCTAAAAAACTGGCACGGCGACCACGTCCTCCTGCTCAGCCTAAGCTTGCAGCCGGTCCGCTCATCTAACCGTTATTTACTCTCGCCTCGGAACTGCTCGAGAGATCTCGCCTAAGCCTAGATCTACACGAACAGAAAAGGAAATGAACATAGACAGCTATACACACAGAAGTAAGTGCAGAAAAATGCGCGCACTGGACAACTAGCCACTATACACGTAAAACGATCTATTAAAAAAATATGCGAACCGTGACAAAATACCTAGATTCAATCAATCCACTGTTGGCCGTTGCTCTTTCTCTGTTTCTGGTCCAGTGATCTGGAACAACATCCCTCTCTCCCTTCGTAAAAAGCCTACCTATGACACATTTAAATCCAGCCTCAAGACACACTTATTTCAAAGCTAAGACTTTCCTATCCTGTTTCATCATCTGCCCCTGCTCTCAACAGCCAAAATATCCACCGCCCTGCCAAAGTGTTTATACTCTGTGTGTGTGTGTGTGTGTGTGTGTGCGCGCGTGTGCGTGTGCGCGTGTGCATTGACTTCGTTAAAAAAATTTAATTGTTGTTGGCTGCATGCGCAAGGATTGGTTGAATGCAAGCGCTTTGATTTGTTTTTTGCAAGATATAGCGCTATATAAGTTCCATTTATTATTATTATTATTATTATATCACACATAACTAAAAAATTTCCTTATCAATTCCAACATTAAAAAATATGCTGAGTATTAAAAGACACAATGAAAACCCTTTCCACACGAACCATTGATATTAAAAAAACCCACATAACTAAGGATAAATACCCCTACGTTCGCTATACACCAATACTAGCGTTACTTCACGGAAAATAACTATAATTCAGAACAAAACACTTGTAACCCCCCTCACAAAACGTATTTTTGTGTTTGGCGTTACTAAGCGTTAGGTTCAGTAACTCCCTTGTAGAGTTGAGTGATCGCCCCTTAAAAAAGAGTGCGTATCGGGATACTTCTGTTTTTAAATCTCACTTCCTGCCTGGGGCTAGCGAGGGAAAGACGTGTGACAGAGACTCGCTCCTGAGTCTAGATGTTCCCCCTTAAGGTGATTATATTATGTTAACTTCGTTTTTGATCAAACTATCTGTTTAAGCCAATTTCAGCTTAATTCAGAATAGTTTTGGAAGGTTCAGGAAATTTATATGTTTGATTTAACTTCACAGGCTTTCAACCTATGAATTAACAGTGAACGTAACTTCGTACATACAACGTACGTGATCGCTTCGAACAAAGGAAGCGTGGGTTAAATTTTGGCGCGATCATGGTCCTTGTTGTAAGATTAATTTGTGGTAGAATATTGTTTAGCTATTATTAAAATGCTAGAAATATTCTAGTGTGGCTTTACACTACAAATATATGGGTGTGAAGGCCTATTTCTATCATTAAGAATGGTGATTTATTTATAATAAATCATGTAGCAATTTTAAAACAAGTAATGGCATTGGAATGTCATTGTGGACATTTATTTAAAATAAATTAGTCCCTTTTATTAATGTTTGCACAGTTTCATAGGATGGACCATCCTCTGTCCTAAAGTAAATGAGACATGTTGTGAGACAAGTTATTAAAATTATGTAGTGATGATTTTATTATTAGAATTGTGATTTATTTGTGATAAATCATTTAGTAATTCTAGAATGGGTGAAATGGCATTGGAATGTCATTGTGGACATTTATTTAAAATAAATTAGTCCTTCTTATTAATTAATGCTTGCACAGTTTCATAGGATAGACCATCATCTGTCCTAAAGTAAATGAGACATGTTGGGATGCTTGCACAGTTTCATAGGATGGACCATCATCTGTTCTAAAGTAAATGAAACGTGTGTAATACTAACTATTAAAATTATGAAATAATTTTAGAGGTGATGTTAGATTGTTCTGAGAATATTTAATTCTCATGAGAATGGTAAATTGAATAGGGTGAGAATGCCTTTTGGTAATTGAGCTGTGTTGTAAAACAAGCTCAGTGATGGATGTTTTGTGGTGATGTTTTTTACAGTGTATGTTCTTTGATTACAGGAACATCGTCGGGTTTCTACCCTGTCACACCTGCTTGCCCCATCGTTAAATCTCCACCCTTACCATTGTTGTTTTTTATTAATGGCCCTGATCGGAGATTGATCACTGATTTTGTTCTATTTTTGGTATTTGACTGGACAGAATATCTTGTGTTTTTTAATTGTACTTGTAGTACAATTAGTCATTGGTGTTTTGTGTAATGTGGTAGTGTTGTAGGTTGTATTGTGGAATATATGTGGTGAACCCAATTTGCTCGGTCTGGAGTCGCATTGAATGAATGGTGTTATTCGTCACGTTCGGTGTATTTAGTGTGGCTGCTGAGTGAGTTGAGGTTAGTTAATTTCACTTCACCTACTTTCCTACCTCTTCTATATTTCTTTTCCCCTATTTTTCTACTATCCTCTTACTATCCCCCCTTTATCACTCCCCGGCCCATAAGTAGCTGAGCCCTACTCTTCTTTAGGGTTACTAAGGAAAATAAGAATTATTCTAAAATTCTAAGATTTCCGGTACCGAATCAGACGGAACGGGAATTAGAGTGGCGACTTAGATAATTCCCGTGTAGGACCCGTTACACACTCACGATATGCTTATATCTCTTTAGTCCAAATGTTTAGTTAACAATAAGAACCAATACCCATTATCAGAACCAAAACAACAACACACACCAAAACCACGCGGAAACAAACATAACTGCGATCATCAAAATCAAAAAGAATGTTCACAAGATAAAGAGTGAGAACGAGCACATACCACATTTTGGAAATACTTGGTTTTCCATGAGTTTAAACGCAGCTTATATATTATATTTGAAATGCGTCTTGGGCAAGACCCCAGTTCTGAATTTTTTCGTACATAGAATTTATGCATATGCTTCACTAACAGTGAATTAATTTCATGAAAATCAAGTTTTAATGTACTTTCTGTTGTATTTCTCTTCGCACCTTGTTTTGCCAATTTGTCTGCTGTTTCATTCCAAAACATACCACAATGTGAAGGAATCCAGCAAAATAATATTTCAGTACCTCTTGACATAATAATATGTATCAAGTATCTTATATCAAACAATAAATCTTTCCTGATCTTTGAGTTTCAGTCTTGTAAACTATGTAAAACAGATTTGGAGTGAAAACAGAAAACAATATCAACCTTTGCCTGATGCCAGTCACATAAAAATACTAGTGCCATAACAATTGCATATAATTCTGCTGTAAAAATAGAAAAACCTTTTCCAAGGCAATAGGATTTTTGAATTTTGACAGCAGAGATAACAAAGCCTGACCCTGCACTTGATTCATACACTGAACCATCAGTGAAGACTTTTAAATGGTTTGAATAATTAGTTTCAAGATTTTCTCTATCATTGCAAGGTAGAATATTAGTATTATCTTTTTTGGACATGGTATAGTTAATATCAGATGTGGCAGTTTTGTGTTCCCATTGAGGTATCTTAGGTACTGTTGGCATAACAATCTCTGAAATATCAACTTAACAGTTGAATATCCTCCAAAGCTGGGCCAACATTTTCCACACTGAAGCATTTACGGGACATGGCATCAAAACCATAAGAAAGCCCCAGTCTATTTGCATTGACTTTGTTAATCGCTGAGTTGTGTAAAATAAGCACACGAGGCACATCTTGTTCCTTCAGAGGAATTACGTCTTTTCCAAGGGTTGATGTTTGACGTCACTTGGAGAAGTTGCTGTTCCTTGAGGCCTGGTTTTCTTCTTTTAAGCTCTTTCCCCAGTGCCAGAGACTTTTTTTGGGTGCATTTCGGGTGTTCCTTCGATCCACCTAAATGGTCATAGGCGAGGTTTTATCTCATTGTATGTGTGATCGATGTGGGTTTTCCCACGACGCGGTGGCCGTCCTGGGCTGACCCTTATGGTTGACCAGGGCGTCGATACAGAGACAGTCAAAATAGGTCTTATACCCCGCTTTAATCTGTTGTTGTAAATAGTTGCACACTTTTAATACGAGTTTTAAAATATGACGAGGTGACAGCCCCGATATGGCTTGTGCGGTCGGCGGGGCTCTCAGCAACATCATCGGATTGGATTGAATCGCCATCTTGTCAGGAAAAATAAAAGTGTGTGTGTGTGTGTTTATCTTCTTTTTTTTCTCTCTCAGCAAAATGGAATAAGCACTCATGTGCTTTTTAAAATCCAGTCCCCATGTGTATGCAGTTTTGTTAATTTTGTCATCCATTCCCTTGTGTGTGTACGTGTGCATGTGCGTGTTAGTTAGTTAGTTCTTCAGTTTAACGTCCTTCCACTAAATAGTGATATCAGACGGGAAAGTGTATATGAGTGAGTGAGTGTGTGTATGGAGGGGAGGGGGGAGAGGAGGGGGCTGGGTGGGTTGGGATGGCACATAGCTAATTATCTGCAGTAAACAACTATAAGAACCAAGAATTAAAACAATAGAACAAGAATAATGAAAAGAAAGAAATGACAGTTTAAAACACTAACTTTGCAATTCATATAACTAGTAAACATCATTATACTATTATAACTAGTAAACAAACATTATACTATAAGAACCTGATAATAGGACTGTGACTTAATGACAATGCAATTTCTTTCATTAGCGAAATGTCTTTTAGAATTTGCTCTAAGCAAACGTATTTGTAAACTGGTAAAAAGATTTTCAAATCTCTGCATTCTAAAAGAATGTGACCTATGGTAATATTTTCGCCACAGATACAAGTTGCTTTTTTTGAAAATTTCGATCTAAATGCATTGAGCTTGAACCTATAGATAAGAGATACAACATTTATATATTCGTGATAGTTACGGCATTTGATCTTATCAAAAGATAATAAATGGGTTACATCATCATTCTGGTGAGAACCAATACTTTGTTTCTTTTTAAAATGTTTCCAACATGCATTTTGTAACATGCTATAGCCCTCATGAACGGATAAGGGGACATTAATGCTGCAGGACCCATCAGTGTGCTTTGCTCCACATTTTGCTACTTTGTCAACTATTTCATTAAAGTAGATACCACAATGCGAAGGAATCCAGCATAAGGTAACACAGGTGCCTCGTAACATCAGAAAATGAATCAGATGTTCAATCTCAGTTACGAGATCTTGTCACACTTTTGAACTGGAATTTTTTAGAGCAAGTAAAACCGATTGGAATCAACACAAAAAAGCGTTTGAAATATGTTTTGGGGGAAATCTAGAAGAAAATATAAAGCCATCAAAATGGCAGATAATTCAGCTGTAAAAATAGATCGATTTTTCCCAATATGAAAAGATCTTTCTACTTTCAATGATGGGATTACAAAAGCTGCTCCCGCCTCGTTGTCGCTCAAAAGTGAGCCGTCAGTGTAGATTTTTAAGATGTTCTGGATATGCAGTTTGTATATGTTCTTTCACTGACGCGCTAAGAATATTTTCACTACCTTTTTTGGTTAAAGAAGAATAATTTAAGTCAAAATTAGCTCTCTGAAGCTCCCATGGTGGGCAAGATGAAATGTTATTAATCATTGATTTAGTTATTTTTGTTGGACATATTTCTGCCTTAACAAATAAGTGAGAAGTATAAGTTCTAGCCGTGGTAACAGAACGAATAGTATGTGCTCTTTTGGGGAAGTTGACATCAGATCTTATATCAATTTCGGTGTCCACATTGGTTTCCTGTTTTGAACAACGTAAGAGATATTTAGCCACAGCCAGTTGTCGATGATCATCTAAAGGCAATACACCTATCTCTTTATAAGTGCCCATGGATGATGCATGGAAAGGTACACCCAAAGCTAATCGAAAACCCTTACAGTCTAATCTTGTCATTTTTTGTAATAAAGACTTTGGAGCGCTGAAAAATGCTTCCTGGCCATAAATGAGTCTAGAACATACAAGAGATAATGCGAGATGTTTTAAAACAGCTACATCCTGAGCCCACACTTGTTTGCTGATAACTTTCAAGAGGTTAAGACTTTTACGTGCTTTAGTATTTAGATATTCAATGTGATAATTCCAACTTAGTGAGGCTGTTAAGTGTACCCCTAAAAACTTCACCATAGGTTTGTATTCCAAAGCTTTCCCATCTATCTGAAAAACAGGTAGAACTGGTGGGTTAGTACCATTATTAAAAAGTACAAGATTAGTCTTTTCGGGAGACAGTAACAGACCATTCTCAAAGATGTAGCCATTAAGTTTGTTTAACTCAAGCTGATAAATGTTTTTCAAATGATTAAGATGCCTCTTTGGTGTTCTCTTTTTCATTGTGACATTCATCCACATACAAATGTCGTCAGCGTACTGAACATGGATAGCATTACTTGAGAGACACTTTGGAAGATCATAAAGAAGAATATTGAAAAGATGTGGCGCAATGACTGATCCCTGTGGAATACCCATAGTTGGAAATCGTAAGGAAGAATAGGAATTTCCAACTTTAACCTGCATGCATCTTTCGGAGAGAAATGTTTTAACATAATAATAGACATTTCCAGATAAGCCAATAGATTTCAATTTGTACAGTAACTGTTTATGCCAGACCTGATCGTATGCTTTCTTTATATAAAAAAATGTGGCAAGTACATTTTTCCTACATGCAAATTGTTGTTTAATCTGTGTGCTGAGTTTAAACAGATGATCTGCTGTGGATCTACCTTTCCGAAAACCTGCTTGACAGATAGGGATTATTTGTTTTTTTATCACTAATATATTAGTTGGTTTAAAATTATTTTTTCCATAAGTTTTCCTGTGTGTGAGGTTAAAGCTATTGGTCTGTAACTGTTTTTATCACTTTTAGATTTACCCTGCTTTGGGACTGGCACTAAAACGGAATGTTTCCAAATATGGGGAATGACCCCCTGAGACCAACAAGTTTGAAATAGTTCAAGCAGTAACATTATCCAATTTTCTGGCAGCTGTTTCAAAAATTCGTTTGAAATAGCATCTATACCAACGGATGTTCTTTTTGTCCCAAGAGAAAGAAGAGCATCTTTCAATTCTTGCAGAGTTAGCGGAGCATTGACATAGTGATTATTATCTCCCACAGGATCGTTATACATGTCTTTTTGTTCTTCTTTTTCTCTATAGGCTTTGCATTTTTCAGTGAGACTTTTATTACTCATTGTATCTGAAAACATTTCTATGAAAGTATCAGCTTTTTCTAAACTAGTTGGAAGATCTTTGTCTTGAATCTTAATTGGACAGTTAGGAAGCTTAATCCCACTTTTCATGTCTTTAAATTTATTCCATACCTTTTGTACATCATTATGGGAGTTAACTTCTTTTAGGCAAAAGGAAGACCAACATTGACGTTTGCTTTCTTCAACAGTTTTATCACAAAACAGTTTTGCTTTTTTCATAAGAGAATGATTTTCGGACGTTTTATTTCTTAAGTATACTTTACAAGCAGCTTTTTTGTCATTAACAGCTTTTTGACAAGCAGGATTCCACCATATATTTCCCGAATGCTTTTGTGACTTCATGGAAGAATACTTTGGAATAGAACTATCAGCTGCTAGTAACACGTATTCTTTAAAATTTGCATAAAAATATCAATGTCACTACTTTTTATACTTTCAATGTTAATTTGTGTCAAAATATCTTTAAACTTGTTCCAGTCAGCAAGACGATAATTGTATTTTGGGATGACATCTTTTTCTTTATCACATTGTAGAGAATTTTCATTTAGAGTGATAGCAATTGGAAAATGATCACTTCCTAAAGTATCGTCTTCTACTTTCCAGTTACACCTGGAAACAAGGGTTGGAGAAATAAAAGATAGATCTAAAGCGCTAGGTCTTTGGTTTGGAACATCTGGGATTCGCGTGACATTGCCATCATTAAGTAGAAAAAGACAAGAATCAACAATGTTTTCAATAAACCGATTATTGGTCACTGATGTACAGTTTTTATCCCAGAAGGGGGAGTGTGCATTGAAATCCCCACATATTAACCATTTTTTATTAGAATCTGGTAATGTGTGCAACCATTCTGTGTTGCTATCATTAGGGCCTTTAGGTAAATATACCGAAACAATGTTTAGATCTATAGATTTGTTAAGTTTTACACATGCAGCACAAGAATGCAAATGAGGTACATTAGTTGGAACAGGTGAGGTAGATTCAATATATTCTATACCTTTGTGCACATAAATTGCTACCCGTATCTTTTCAGTATTATTTGCAACAAGTTCATGGATTGGTGGATAGTAGTAATTTTTTAGAATGGGTAGTTTGTTTCTGGTAACGTTTAAAGACTGTAATACCAAAACTTCAGATTTGAACGATGCCAGATGCTGAATAAGATACGGTAAATTTGTTGTTACAGATCTGCAGTTCCACTGTAAAATTTTAAATGGACAAGATTTCATAATTATCAAGAAAAACAGTTAGGTGTAATCTACTATACAAGACTTATACAATAGCAAGGTTTTGAAAATATAATTGGTTCTCAGGTAAAATAAAGATGTAACCCAATGTGTGTGTGAATGTAGATGTGAGATTGTATGTAGATGTGTGATAGTACAGATCTAAAAGAGGAAAAAATATACCACGGGAAACAAATCAAAAAGTTAGTTCGTCTTCAAATGACACGGAATAGTACTGCTATAAAAGACAATCTATGGAGTGTCGGAGTTAATGCAATAGTACTCAAAAGACTTTACGACTTCCCCAAGTCCTTCAAAAGATTATGGCTCAGTGGCTGAATCCTATGTGCAGGATGTCTTGGGCACATTGAAATTGTGGAACCCATTCCTCTCCAGGTAGTGGAGTGCATGTTGGACATGTTTGTGTTATCCATGCCATCAGCCAAGGATGACCTGTTTATCTATAAAAGAATGGGTTTTCAATATGAACATTCTACATAGGTGGCCTCTGTTCTATACTAAACCGAAGGACTTTAAGAGGAATGAAGAATGATCTAGTAGGCTATTTGCCACAAATTCATGATGAAACAATCATCTTATAATCAAAAAATTGAGTTTGCCCCCGAAAAAAACAAAAACAAAGTCAGTGCCCTTTTCTCTATGTCAAACCACCACCCCAATATGCAATTCCCACTACTTGGAAAGAGGGAATCTTGGTGTATATTGTCAATATGAACGTATGTACTTGAAAGTACACTCACGCGTGCGTGTATATGTGTTTGCTTCATGTGTGTGTGTGTGTGTGAATGCACAGGGGGGGGGGGGGGGGGGGGGGGTCAAGAGGGAAGGTTTGGTTTCTTTTATATTTAAAAACAGTCATAGAGTGGTCCATAGGGGTTCAGCCATGGATCCTGATTCACCGCCAGACGCCTGTGGTCAGTGTGAAACACAATGTTCCTGTTTGTCGTGAAGTCACAGTGTCTTGGTTTTGTCGTTCGGCGGGGCGATTCCCAGAACAGATCACGAAGATGCCAGCCAATGTTTCCAGCAAGGGCACTGCTTCCTCTCTTGGTGGGGTGGATCCCGTCATTCTTCAGGAACGCCTGGTTGGTTCTGAGGTTGTTGTGAGCCACGGTGGAAATGGTGGTGTTTTCATGAAGGTCGTCGGTAAGGATCGCGTTGAATAGATCTTGTTTGATTTGAAGAGCTCTGTGTTTTGTTGGTGCTATTTTGCTTATGACGACTTTGCATCTGGGATGGTCACATGCAATCCTCTTAGCTTTGAGCAGAAGGGCTTTAGAAGCTGCAGTGGTGTCCTTTGTCTTCAGGTCATTGATTCCACAGTGGATCAGTATTGCCTCCGGTGGATGGTTCATTTTCGAAACTGCAGATTTGACGGCGTTGTCAATGTCGTCAATGGTGTATGCCTTGCGGGTGAAGACTTTGATGCCGTATGACTGTTCTAATCTGTGGGCGTGTACACCATTTATCACAGAATCATGGACCATGAGAACCACTGGAAGATCTTGATTGCTAGAGGTTGTTGATTTTAAAGTTTCTAGGTGGACAGATTTAGAACCGGAAGGTGTTGATACGTAATTTGGCTTCCTGACGTTCTTTCCAGCGACTTTGACGTCATTTCTTTTGTTTTCAATTTCTTTTTTCTCCGGATTTGAGGATTTAGGCCTACGTGGTGTGTGTTGAACAAAGTTAGGACTAATTTTGGGCGACTTTTCTGTTGTAGAGGGCTTTTTATCATTGGGGAGCCGGGTGGATTGTTTGACAGCATCTGCATACGAATAAACACGGTCGGTTTGTGTTTGGGCGTTCGAAGTACTGACCTTAACCTCCGGTGCTGATTTTGTTGCTGATTTTGCGTCGTCTTTTAGTTCTTTTACAGTTGTTTCCAATGAAGCGATTTTTGTGCACAGGGAAGCGATGATTTCAGCCATTTTATCGAGCTTTTTATCAATAGATTTATCCATGCCGTCTCCTGTTGTTGAGCACACATTTCCAAGCCTCGGCAGGCTAAAGCCCGGTTCCTCCGACTGCTTTTTGGAAACAGAGCCAGGTTTCCTTTTCAGTGTCGTTTCACTGACTGGCTTGCTTCCAGATGAATCTGGGGTTATTCCTGGCTTTTTCTGGACACCGCTCATGCTTCTTGTCTTTGTCATTTTGAGTGCAAAGCTAAAAACTCTGACAATAACTATTTAGCAGTTGGTCTTGTCCGCCATCTTGATGACGTATCGCATGTGCGTGTGTGTGTGTGTGTGTGTGCTTATTTTTTTTTTTATTTTTTTTTATTTTATTTTATATCAAGGATAATGGAATAAACATTCATATTTCTTTTTACCTCCAGTCCCTGTGTGTATGCAGTTTTGTAAATGTCATCTGTTCGCACCGGCATACAATGGCCTACTCTTACGAAAAGCGGAACAGGATTTTAACGTGTGCGCAAGATGTTCTGCGTGCGTTCGCACACGGGCCTCGGTTTATAGTCTCATCCCAAAGACTTTTGGGGGGAGTGGAGTCATAACTAATGTTAACTCTAGAGGAAAAATCTCTCCTATCATCATGATGTGTGTGTGTGTGTGTGTTAAATTCATTTATATCGAGGATGATGGAATAAGCATCCGTGTGTGTGTGTGTGTGTGTGTGTGTGTGTGTGTGTGTGTGTGTGTGTGTGTGTGTGTTCATATATATCGAGGATGATGGAATAAGCATCCATGTGTGTGTGTGTGTGTGTGTGTGTGTGTGTGTTCTTTTATATCGAGGATAATGGAATAAGCATCCAGTGTGTGTGTGTGTGTGTGTGTGTGTGTGTGTGTGTGTGTGTGTTCTAATTCTTTTATATCGAGGATAATGAAATAAGCATCCATGTGTGGTGTGTGTGTGTGTGTGTGTGTGTGTGTGTGTGTGATTAAGTGGCAAACACACTTAACAATTGTTAAATACTGTCCATGTTTCAGTTCTCAGGGTTATTTTTTATGTTTTCTTTTTTGGGGGGAGGCAGGGAGTTGGTTGGTTGGTTTTTCTTTTCTAAAAGAAATGTAATAACTTGGAACAGATTGTGACCCTTTGATGACCTTTGATATGGGCAGCAATCGTTTATTTATTTATTTAATTTTTTTTATTATTGGTGGCAGATGTGTAAACGGAACTTCCATTAGTTGACAGATTTTACATCAACACCTGTAACTGATAAAAGATTTGAATGAGAGTTGTGCCATATTGTTTTACATTTTTGTGCTTTTTTGTAATGAGATGAATTGGGCTTTAAACAGATCAGGGCCTGTAAGGGCCTTTTGTATGCACATGAATGTTGTTAGTATTGGTGAATAATTGGTATACTGATGTACGACTTGTTTGTTTGCTTATGTAATTCGTGTTAATTTTGGATATCTTGCTGTCGTTATCATCAATGGAAGTGTGGGCCCATTCCCTAGGTTCCATTCCCCTATCATCATGAATACAAGTGTAGAGCACTGTCCTTAGTCATACAGACATTTTAGTGTAGAGCATTGTCCTTAGTCATACAGACATTTTAGTGTAGAGCACTGTCCCTAGTCCTACAGACATTTTAGTGTAGTGCACTGTCCCTAGTCATACAGACATTTTAGTGTAGAGCACTGTCCCTAGTCCTACAGACATTTTAGTGTAGTGCACTGTCCCTAGTCATACAGACATTTTAGTGTAGAGCACTGTCCCTAGTCATACAGACATTTTGTCATTACCATCAGTGTTTGTTCGGCCCACTTCCCTTGGTTAACCACCTCTCCCATCATCATCACCATCATCATCATCACCATCATCATCATCTTCATTATCAATATCATTATCACCATCACCACTACCATCAATGCTTTTATGGACCCTTTCCGTGTTCACAGACGGTCATCATCATCACCATTATTAAATGTCAAGTCAAGTCAAGTCAAGTCAAAACACTTTAATCATCCCTGAAGAAAAAGTAGCCCCTTTTTTTTGATCATACCCCCCCCCCCCCCCCATCCTCCTCCTCCTCCTCCTCCTCCTCATCATCATCAATGCCAGTGTGGGCCATTCCCTTTAATCAACCTCCCTGGCTCCTGCCCTCCTCCTCCTCATCATCATCATCGCAAGTGTAGCCCCTTTCCCTTCTTTGCACACCCATATCACATCGTCATCATCATTTCCATCACTTTTATGAATGCAAGTGTGGCTTCATTCCTCTGGTTACACTGCATTATCATCATCAACATCAACATCAATGTAATTGTAGTCCACATCCTTTGGTCACACATATTGTGACACACCCCTTTCATTATCATCATCATCATCATCATCATCAATGTATGGGTGGCCCACTTCCCTTGGTACACACCCCTGTCCTCCTTATTATCGTCATCATCATCATCATCGTCATCATCATCATTGCGTGTGTGGCCCACTTCCCTTGATTACATTTATCATAATCATTACCAGTGCGAGTGTGTCCAATTTCCCTTGGTCACACACTCTTATCACCATCATTGGTGTCATTTTAGGTCATTTCCCTTAGTTGACCATCCCGATCATCATCATCATCAGCATCATCATCTTCATCATCATCATCACTAAGCAAGAGTGGCCCGTATCTCTTGGTCACCTCTGCCCCCTATCATCATTATTAATGCACACGAGGCCCAATTTCCTCGGTAACTTACCCCTGCCATCATCATCATCATCATTATCGTCATCGTCATCGTCATCATCATTGTAAACGTATTCCCCTTCTCTTGTTGACACATTCCAATCCCATGACCATTCATCATTTCCATCACTTTTATAAATGAAAGTTTGTCCTCATTCCCCTAGTAGATCATCATCATCATCATCATCATCAATGGAAGAGTGGCCCACTTCTGTTAGTGAACCCCCAATCGTCATCATCGTCATCGTCGTCATCATCATCGTCATCATCAAAGCAAAAGTGGCCCAGTTCCCTTGGTCACACCCCTACCCTTACATTATCCTCCTCCTCCTCCTCCTAATCATCATCATTATCAATGCCAGAGTGGCCAACTATTTGTCACATCCCATCCCACTATCAACATTATCATCATCATCATCGTCATCATCATCATCATCTTCAGTATCAATGCAAATTTGGCCAACTTCTCTTGGTCACACCCCTTCCCTTATCATCATCATCATAATCGTTATCATCTTTAATCGCTTTCATTGCCTTCGTCGTCATCATCATCATCATCATCAAAGCAATAGTGGCCCAATTTTCTTGGTAATGCCTCTCCCCTCTTCAACATGATATTTATCATAATGAACATCAATGCAAGAGTAGCCCACTTCCCTTGGTCATACCCCTCCCTCTATCCACATCATCATCATTATCATCATCATCATCATCATCAAAGCAAGAGTGGCCAACTTCTCTTGGTTACACCCCTCCCCTCATCATCATCATTATCATCATCATCATCAAAGCAAGAGTGGCCCAGTTCTCTTGGTTACACCCCTCCCTTCATCATCATCATCATCATTATCATCATCATCATCATCATCATCATCATCAATGTAAGAGTGGCCCAGTTCTCTTGCTTACACCCCTCCCCTCATCATCATCATCATCATTATCATCATCAATGCAAGAGGGGCCAACTTCTCTTGGTTACACCCCTCCCCTCATCACCATCATCATCATCATTATTATCATCATCATCATCATCAATGCAAGAGGGGCCAACTTCTCTTGGTTACACCCCTCCCCTCATCATCATCATCATCATCATCATCATTATTATCATCATCATCATCAATGCAAGAGGGGCCAACTTCTCTTGGTTACACCCCTCCCCTCATCATCATCATTATCATCATCAATGCAAGAGGGGCCAACTTCTCTTGGTTACACCCCTCCCCTCATCATCATCATCATCATCATCATCATCATTATCATCATCAATGCAAGAGTGGCCAACTTCTCTTGGTTACACCCCTCCCCTCATCACCATCATTATCATCATCATCATTATCATCAATGTAAGAGTGGCCCAGTTCTCTTGCTTACACCCCTCCCCTCCTCCTCCTCATCATTATCATCATCATCATCATCATCATCATCATCATCAATGTAAGAGCGGCCCAGTTCTCTTGGTTACACCCCTCCCCTCATCATCATCATTATCGTCATCATCATCATCAATGTAAGAGTGGCCCAGTTCTCTTGCTTACACCCCTCCCCCTAGCCACATCTCCATCATCATCATCATCATCATCGTCAAAGCAAGAGTGGCCAACTTCTCTTGGTTACACCCCTCCCCCTAGCCACATCTCCATCATCATCATCAATGCAGTAGTGGGCAACTTCTGGTCACATCCATTCCCCTATAAACATCATCATCATCATCAACTTGGTCACACCCCTCCCCCCATCAATTCAATGGTCACACCCCTCCCCCATCAAGATCATATTTATCATCATCATCGTCGTCGTTGTCATCGTCATCAATGCAGAAGAGGCCCACATCATCAATTCATCATCATCAACATCATCATCAATGCAAAAGTGGCTCATGTCTCTTGGTTACACACCTCCCCTTATCATCATCATTATCATCATTGTCATCATCATAATGGCTAGAGTGGCCCATATCTTTTGATGAAACCCATCCCCACAGCAATAAAATTACCATCATCATTTTCATCATCATCATCATCATTTTCATCATCATCATCATCATCATCATCAATGCAAGAGTTGGTCACACCCCTCCCCCTCATCAACATATTTATCATCATCATTATCATCAATGCCAAAGTGCCCAACTTCTATTGGTCGCCCCCCCCCCCCCCCCCCCCCACCTACCAAACATCATCATTCTGATCATTATCATCATCATCATCATCATCATCAATGCAAGAGTGGCCAACTTCTATTGGTCACATTCATTCCCCTACCTACACCATCATCATCATCATCATCATCATCATCATCAGTCATCACCACCAATGCAAAGTTGGCCCACTTCTCTTGGTCACACCTCTCCCCTTATCATCATCATTTTTATCATTATCATCATCATCATCATCAATGCAGTAGTGGCCAACTTCTCCTGGTCACATCTATGCCCCTATAACCATTATCATTATTATCACCATCTTCATCATTATTGTCAAAACGAAAGTGGCCCAATTCTCTTGGTCACACCCCTCCCCCATCAACATCATATTTATCATCATCATTAATATCGTCGTTGTCGTCATCGATGCAAAAGAGGCCCACTTCACTTAGTCACATCCCGCCCCCTATCATTATCATCATCATCAATGCCAGAATGGCCAACTTTTTATTGGTCACCCCCCCCCCCCCCTCTGTCATCATCATGTTCATCATCATGTTCATCATCATCATCAATTCAAAAGTGGCCCACTTCTCTTGGTCACAACCCTCCCCCTATCATCATCATCATCATGTTCATCATCATCATCATCATCATCATCAATTCAAAAGTGGCCCACTTCTCTTGGTCGCATTCCTTCCCCTATCCACATCATCATCATTATCACCATCATTATCATCATCATCTTCATTATCATCATAAAGGCTAGATTGGCACTTTTTTTTGATGAAACCCCTCCCTACAACAATATTGTTATCATCGTCATTATCATCATTGTCATCATTATCATCATCATCAAAGCAAGAGTAGCCGTCACACCCCTTCCCCCATCAACATATTTATCATTATCATCATCATCATCATCATCATCATCAATGCAAATGTGGCCCACATCTCTTGGTCACAACCCTCCCATTATCATCACCGTCATTATCATCATTGTCATCATCATTATCATCATCATCAAAGCAAGAGTGGCCCAGTGCTCTTCGTCACAGCCCCCCCCCATCAACATATTTATCATTATCATCATCATTATAATCATCATCATCATCATCATCATCAATGCAAATGTGGCCCAATTCTCTTGGTCACAACCCTCCCCCTATCATCATCATCATCATAATCATCAATGCAAAATTGGCCCACATCTCTTGGTCACACCCCTCCTCTCCTCGTCGTCGTCGTCCTCCTCCTCCTCAATGTAGTGGCTGATTTCTGGTCACATCAATTCCCTTATCATCATCATTATCATCATAATGGCTAGAGTGGCCCATATCTTTTTATGAAACCCATCCCCATAACATTGAGATCATTATCATTATCATCATAATCATCTTCATTATCAGAGCAAGAGTCGTTCACATCATCATAACCATCTTCATCATCACCATCATCATCATCATCATCATCATCATCATCATCAATGCAGTAGTGGCAGACTTCTGGTCACATCCATCCCCCTATAAACATAATATATATATATGTATATATGTGTGTATATACAAAGATGGTTCTGAAATAATGTTAGATTTATACATAGAACTAAAACAGTTGGATGGTCAGCTGGCATAAATTAACTATTAATTTAAACTGCATGTAAATGTTCCCCAATACTGATGACTGTTTCCCACTTCACATGTTTGAAATATTCGGTGCTGTGGCTTTTTCCCCCCCCAAAAGTATAGAAATATCTTGAAACAGAGTTTAATGTACAAGTTTTTGATGTTTCTTGTAATGTTGCCTATAATAGATTTTGTTCCCAAACACTGAAAATGATCCTGATGTAATGATTGCTGTTCAAGTTTTGATTTACATAATTATTTGAACTGTCAACTGCAGTGTTTTGTTTTGCCTTTTCTACCGAACTACAAAATTTTGCTGTCAAAACGTTGATTTCTATGTTTGAAATATTGACTGAACTTGATTTTTTTTTTCAAAACTAAAAACAAAACCCATATTGTGTTGAAATGATATGTTGTCAAAGTTTTGTTTAGTCTGTTCAAAATTTGTTAATGTAGACTATTCCATTCAATTTTGAATGTATTAGCATGTGTCTTGGATATATGTTTGCTAAACTACAAAAATATCCTTTAGTTTCTGTTAGAAGGAAATCCCTGTAATTATCTTCTGCTTGTTGACAGGTCATTACAGATTTTACATCAACAGATATTATGTCTTGAATAAAAGGTGTATGAAAGATTTATGGTGTACTATTGCAAGCATAGTGGTGTGTGTGCGTGTGTGTTTTAATTTTGTTTTTACTGTGAGGATTGATTAATTGATTGATTCTTTGATATCGAGAATAATGGAATAAGCACTCATGTGCTTTTTTTATTTCCAGACCCCGTGTGTATGCAGATTTGTAAATCTTGTCATCTGCTCCCACCGGTACACAACGGCCTACTCTTACGAAAAACAGAACAGGATTTAACGTGTGCGCAAGATGTTCTGTGTGCATTCGCATACGGGGCCTCGGTTTATAGTTTCATCGGAAGGATGATGGAATAAGCACTCAATTGCTTTTTTTACATCCAATCCCCGTGTGTATGCACCAGTTTGAGTCCCGTCCTACGACACCAAGACAGTGCTTTACTGTATGCATACACACTTTACTAACATCTTCAATATACGTGGCGCTGGTCTTGTGGCGACGCTACAGTTCCCAAGAGAGCATTGTGGCGTATATATATGGCAAAGTTGTCGGAAAGAAAGTTGGTACAGTGTACTCAGTAACGCCTTGTAATACACATAATAATAATAATGATGATAGACGTTATGCACCACAGCAAAGTGCACGGCCTTTGCCACATGCATACACATAGAAAACGCACACATACTCACGAGTGCACTAATTCATGCACGCGCGCGCATAGCCTACCCCCCCTGAATGCAATAAAGCACATTTCAAAAAGATGTGACCAAAAATATGGCACCAGTTTATATCCCGTCCTACCCGGACTTTTGCACAGTAACAGAGCCCAGGGCACCAAGACAGGGCTCTACAGTATGCATACACACTTTATTAACATCTTCAATATACGTGGCGCTGGTCTTGTGGCGACGCCACAGTTCCCAAGAGGGCATTCTTGCGTATATATAAGGCACAGTTGTCGGAAAGAAAGTTGGTACAGTGTACTCAGTAATGCCTTGTAGTACACGTAATAATAATGATAATAGACAATATGATGCACCACAGCAAAGTGCACGGCCTTTGCCACATGCACACACATAAAAAATGCACACATACACAGGAGCGCACCAAATAAATTATGCATTCGCGCGCATACCCCCCCCCCCCCCTCCCCCCTGAATGCAATAAAGCACATTTCAAAAAGATGTGACCAAAAATATGGCGCCGGTTTATATCCCGTCCTAGCCTGACTTTTGCACAGTAACAGAGCCCAGGGCACCAAGACAGGGCTCTACTGTATGCATACACACTTTACTCACATCTTCAATATACGTGGCGCTGGTCTTGTGGCGACGCCACAGTTCCCAAGAGAGCATTCTTGCGTATATATATGGCAAGTTTGTCGGAAAGAAAGCTGGTACAGAGTACGCAGTAATGCCTTGTAGTACATGATAATAGACAATAATCCATAATGCACCACAGCAAAGTGCAGAGCCTTTGCCACATGTATACATATAAAAAGAGACACACACAAACACGAGCGCTCTAATGCATGCCGCGGGCGCACTCACACCCCCTCTACTTTGAATAAAATATGGCGCATTTCGAGAATATGTGACCAAAAATATGGCGTTGGTTTGAGTCCCGTCCTACCCTGACTTTTGCACAGTAACATAGCCCACGGCATCAAGACAGGGCTCTACTGTATGCATACACACTTTACTAATATCTTCGATATGCGTGGCGCTGGTCTTGTGGCGACATCACAGTCCCGAAGAAGGGATTCCCGGTCGAGGATATTTTTCTCCTGGAGTTAACATCAGTGCCGAATCCACTCTCCCCGAAGTCCTTCAGATGAGACTATAAACCGAGGCCCCGTGTGCGAACGCACGCAGAACATCTTGCGCAAACGTTAAATCCTGTTCCGCTTTTCGTAAGAGCAGGTCATCGTGTGCCGGTGGGAACAGATGACACTTACAAAACTGCATACACACGGGCACTGGATGTAGAAAAGCACATGAATGCTTATTCCATTAACCTCGATATAAAAGAATAAAATAAATTAAAAAAATAAGCATTGAGCGTTGTAGCCTTGAATAGGTGGCTGTTCCTGCACCTTGGCTTCAGTACAGTCCCAACCCCCCTCCCCCTCCCCCCATCCCCAAGGGAAAACTGAGGCCTGGCACTTCCTTGGGCAGCGATTGTATAGGTAATGGGAACACAGTCACCTTTAACATGTGAAGGGAAGGAGAAAACAGTAAAACAAAACCACGGGTGAGCAGAATTAATTTTAGTCATAGGACAGACAAAAACAGAAAGATAGACAGACAGACAGGAAGAAAAAAACCCCACAAAAAAACAACAGATGGACAGACCTGACTAGTAGACAAACAGCCATATAAGCAAGCAGACCGACTTGTACAGGTAAAGGTGTCCCATAACCTGTGTGGTCGTAGAGTTTTTGAGGCATCAGAGACCTCAGCTTCTCTAGGGGCCTGCATGTTGAGGGCGGCGCCCATGTCTTCTTCCTCGGTGCTTTACCTTCCCTGACCCTACATAGGGCAGGTACCCATTTACAGCTGGGGGGACTGTACTGAAGCCAAGGTGCGCAAACGGTCACCCATCCAACTGGTAGCACGCTCGATGCTGCTTAACTTGACAGGGGGAAAGCGAGTGCTCTGACCACTGAGCAATCCCGCTCTCGCAGACCAACTTACAGACAAAAAAAACAAACAGAAACAAGGAAAGATAGACAGACTGAAAGACAGATAGATGGGAAGAGAGCCAGACGACCAGCCAATCCAGTCAGGCCAAAACACAAAGGAAAAACAAACCAAAGCCAATCCTACATTTTATTGGAAAATTAAAAAAAACAAACTGAAAAGAGCATTTTCATAGCAAATGTTTAGAATTTCCCCTTAGCAACAACAGCCACCACAGCGAAATCAGCCACAAGAAAAAGAACATCAAATCAAATCAAATCAAATCAAAATTTTATATCAAGATGGTACATTTGAGTAAGCAATAAATATGTTGTTTTTTTTATTCATCAAGCCATCTATCTAACAAAAACAAACAAACAAAAGAGCACCGACCCCCCCCCCCCGACCCCCCAAAAAACAACAACAACCCCCCCCCCCCCCCCCCAAGCAAACAAAACAAAAACAAAACACCAATAATCCACTTAAACAAAAAACAGACAGACTAACACAAATGAAGCAACAAGCAAACAAGCAAAGTAACCAAGGAAACCCCAACCAAAAATTATTTGGCAAGATTATTTGGCTACAACCTTGTTACAACTTATAACGACAAAAAAAACTCAAAAGGAGCTAAGGTAAATACAATCATAATAACAACAATAGTAACAATAGTAATACTGGTGATGATAATGCACTATAAGACTAACTCTTTCACGTAGGCTACACACACACACACACACACACACACACACACACACACACACACACACACACACACACACACACACACACATGCACATACATATCAAACACTCACACACACACACACACACACACACACACACACACACACACACACACACACACACACACTCACACTTACACAAGCATAGGCTATATCCGCGCGTGCACATGCATTTCAGTTGTTTTTCTGTTTTTTTAACGTCATAGGAAAAAAATAAGTGTGACCGGGCGGTGTCATCGGAATCAAAGAAGTCAAACAATTAAATCAGGTTACAATATCATCCATTCTTTTACCTTCATACTTTAAATAAGAAAGAAACAAAAACAAAGAAACAAACATAATAAAAACAGAAAAGCAAGAACAGAACATCCTAAGAATTGATATTCAATCTTTCAACAAAATAAGTCATATAAATCATAACATTTTAATAAAAGGGGAGACGAAAAAAATAAACACACACACACACACACATACACACACACACACACACACACACACACACACACACACACACACACACACACACACACACACACACACACACATTAAAAATAAAATTAAACATTAAAAAAAATTCTAAAGTATTTTAAATATTAAAATTTTGTTGTTGTTATTGTTGTTGTTTTTGTTGTTGTTTTTTTGTTGGGTTTTTTTGTGTTTTTTTTGGAGGGGGGGGGGGGGGGGGGGGGGGGGGCGAGTACTTTACCTCACATTTTTTTTGTTGGAATTATTCTTTTTGTTAGGAATTGTTAGAACTGCATTTTCCTTTTTGTTCATTGTAGTTTAGTAGGTAAGTAACGTCAAGGTTTTTTTTTTTATCAATCCACATGTAGGCCCTATTGATCCCCTGAAATTCCATCTTCCATGCATTACCAACTACACCCTCCTCCCCTGACATTCACACACCCTTCCCCCTCTGTCTCTGTCTCTCTCTCCCTCATTTCCGTCTAATATCACAATTTGTGAAAAGACGTTAAAAGAAATTGAACACACATTGAACACACACACACACACACACACACACACACACACACACACACACACACACACACACACACACACACACACACACACTTACACACACGTTCGCGCACATGTCATCAACAAAGCGAACAAACATCGAAACAAAGTCACATATCTCCACACTCCTTATAATTTAATCACACCCACACCCACACCACCCAAGCACATATTTTTCAGTCTCCCGCTTATGTGTGACTTAAAAAACATGTTGTTTAGATTGCTGATGCTGTGATAGCTCAATTGGTTTGTTATTGTGATTGTTTTGGGACACACACGGGACCTGGAGTTAAAGTCTCATCCGAAGGATGAAGTATTGGCCTATAGTAAATTAGAATTTTCTGTGGTTTGGCGTTTTCGAATACCCTACGATATGAGGAGACGGGATAGCTCAGTGGTCAGAGCGCTCGCCCTCCCCCAGCCAAGGTTAAGCAGCGTCGAGCGTGGTTACCAATTGGATGGGTCACCGTTTGCTCGCCTTGGCTTCAGTACAGTTCCCCCAGCTCACCCAGCTGTAAATGGGTACCTGCCCTCTTTAGGG
>CM060348.1:26136305-26138805 GCA_030674155.1 Stramonita haemastoma
GGCGTTTTTTTTTTTTTTAAATTCTGGTTTTCACATTCTTATTAGTGATGTGATCCCTGTATGAGATAGCAAGGAGTTTACGCAAGCATCTCATCTCAATTGCCTGTATCCTTCTTTCAATGTCTGCTGTTATGGTCGACGTCCCACATGTGTACAAAAATGAGAACATGGTCAGGTAACGCATCAGTCTGATCTTGAAGCTGATGTTGATGTTCTTGTCGTTCCAGAAGACTTTAAGTTTGGTCATTGCAGCTGTGGTTTCTATATAAGAGGAGAGAGAGAGAGAGAGAGAGAGAAGAGAGAGAGAGAGAGAGAGAGAGAGAGAGAGAGAGAGAGTGAGAGAGAGAGACAGAGACAGAGACAGAGAGAGAGACAGAGAGAGAGAGAGAGACAAAGAGAGACAAAAAGAGAGAGAGAGAGAGAGAGAGAGAGAGAGAGAGAGAGAGAGAGAGAGAGAGAGAGAGAGAGAGAGAGAGAGAGAGAGAGAGAGAGAGAGAGAGATGCGTCTTCACTCGTGGGCGTGCTATGGACAGATGCATCTCTCTCTAACTCCCCCCCCCCCTCTCTCTCTCCCTCCCCCTCTCCCTCCCTCCCTCCTTGCCCGTTCTGTCACCTTCCCCCTCAACCTCCCCTCTCTCTTTCCCTCCCCCCTCCCTCTTTCCATCTCTCCCACTTCTATCCTTCCGTTGAAAGTAAGGACCCACGTTTAATGAACAAGAGAGCCCTTGCGCACACGTTAAATCCTGTTCCGCTTATCGTAAGAGTAAGCCATCATGTGCCGGTGGGAACAGACGACAAGATTTACAAAACTGCAAACACACGGGCGACTGGATGTTAAAAAACCCCACCATATGAGTGCTGATTCCATTCCATTATCCTCGATATAAAAGAAAAAGTAAATAAAAATAGAATAGAATAGAATAGAATAGAATAAAATAGAATAGAATAGAATAGAATAGAATAGAATGGAATAGAATAAAAAATAAAATAAAATAAAATAAAATAAAATCCGTCCAGGACTCCTATATGTGACACTCCCACCACATAAGGAGTCGCATTGCACCACAGGTCAATTTTTTTTGTTATTGACTTGGTATTAATGTGCAATAAAATGGCTATACAATACCAAAAAAAAAAACAGATTAAAAATCAGACAATTCTATCAAAAGTTATTACAACTTGAAATGACAAACTGCAGAAAATTTAAAAAGAGAGAAATTGACAAGTTCAGCGTTCTAACAAGGTGGTCAGAATGAAGACTTGGGAATTTTTAAAAACACGTTTTAAAGGCAAAAGGAAACAAAATTATGCCTTGATGTTTCAACTACAAGGTAGAATAATGGCTATAGTTTTTATAATCAATCCAAATCTTAAAATTGACAACTTGACCCCTACCTGCCTTTAATGGTTGCTAGCAGAAAAGTGGGTCAGGTGCTAAGCGACTCATTTCGTGGTGGAGTGTCACATATCAATGACTCACATCGCTTTCGAAACCTGATGAGCAGCAGTGTGGAAACAGCCATGACAGCGATGATCACCGTGGTCACTACACCTCCTACTGCCGCCCACTTCAGTCTGTCAGGTCCTGTGTAAGATAGAGGTAAAGGTGTCCCATTACCTTGGTGGTCGTAGGGGAGCGAGGCGTCAGAAACCTCAGCTTCTCTAGGGGGCCAGCATATTGAGGGCAGCGGCGCCCATCTCCTCTCCCTCGCTGCTTTACCTTCCCTGACCCTAAAGAGGGCAGGTACACCATTTACAGCGGGGTGAACTGGTGGGGATTGTACTGAAGTCAAGGCGCGCAAACGGTCACCCATCCAACTGGTAACCACGCTCGACGCTGCTTAACTTGACTGGGTGAAAGTGAGTGCAGCCCTTGTGTAGTCGTAACAAAGCGGATAGGGATGATATCCTGACATAATTATTATCTATTTTTATTTGTTTGTTTGTTTGTTTGTCTGTGTCTCTGTCTGTCTGTGTCTGTCTGTCTGTCTGTATACATGTCTCTTTCTCTCTGTCTCTGCCTTTGCCTCTCTCTCTGTCTCTCTGTCTCTGCCTTTGCCTCTCTCTGTGTCTATGATTGTAGTCTTCTTTTTTAATAGTATATATGATACTTTAATGATTTGAGTTGATTTAAACCTGGTTCATATAACTTTAAATGCTGTTTCGTTGCTATTTGATATTTTTATATTTATAGTTTTGTTGTTCTTAGTTCTATTTTGTTTTTTGTTTTGCTTTTTGATTGTTTATTTCTGTGTTGTTGCTTCTCATGGTGTTTTTTTTTGTTTGTTTTTATTTTGTTTTTTTGTTTGTTTTTGTTTTGTTTTGTTTTTTTATGTTTTGTTTTTTTCATCTCCTATAGGTTTCATTGATGACAATTATTGTTTAAAGAAGTATTTTTATGGATGTTTTCAAATACTTTATTGACTGGGGTTTTTATGATGATGTAATCTGAATATGCTCTCTCTCTCTCTCTCTCTCTCTCTCTCTCTCTCTCTCTCTC
>CM060348.1:26143805-26161305 GCA_030674155.1 Stramonita haemastoma
AAAATGTCATCTGTTCCCACCGGCACACGATGGCCTACTCTTACGAAAAGCGGAATAGGATTTAACGTGTACGCAAGATGTTCTGGTGTGTGTGTGTGTGTGTGTGTGTGTGTGTGTGTGTGTGTGTGTGTGTGTGTGTGTGTGTGTGTGTGTGTGTGTGTCTGTTTTTCTTTTTTAAAAATTAAAAAAATTCTTTTATATCGAGGATAATAGAATAAGCACTCATGTGCTTTTTTCATCTAGTCCCCCTGTGTACGCAGCTGTGTAAATATTGTCATCTGTTCCCTGTGTGTCTGTGTGTGTCTGTGTGCGTGATTGTGTGTGTGTGTATGCCTGTGTGAATTAAAACAAATCTATTGTTGTATACTATATACTCCTTATAGAAATCTGGAAGCCAATGTATTTCCTTCATAAACAAAGACAAACAAAGGAATAGCATTTGAAAAATCCTAATATATGATGAATCATGCTAAAAGTATCTTGGTCTACAGAAAAATATGGTACATTATTAATAATATAAAATGCAAGACAACGTTTTTGGCTTATTGAACATTCTGTCTTATCATAAGAACTTTTTTTTAGCACTATACAGAATTTTTTGTCTACAGAAAAATCTTCAACTCGATTTAAACAACAACAACATATCATTATTGTACAATACAACACTTTTGGTCTTCCTCAATCTAACACAGTCAAGCAAATGACAACAGCAAAAGCATAATCTCCAAAAACAACACTGACAGCTTCAAGTTCCTCTCACCTTCTGCAATCTTAGTGACTGGTTCCTGGGTAGGTCTACCACTGGCAGCCTTGGTCTGGGAACAGTTCACAGGAGGCACAGTGACACCTGTTCCATAGAGAGTACAGTGGTTTTAACTGTCTGCCATTATGTCTAGGGGACTGGGTATACCGGTAGCTCAGTGGTCAGAGCACACTTTACCCACGATAAGGTGAAGCAGTATTGGGCGTGGTTACCTAAGGTTAAGCAGTATTGGGCGTGGTTACCTAAGGTTAAGCAGTATTGGGCGTGGTTACCTAAGGTTAAGCAGTATTGGGCGTGGTTACCTAAGGTTAAGCAGTATTTGGCGTGGTTACCTAAGGTTAAGCAGTATTGGGCGTGGTTACCGATTGGATGGGTGACCATTTGTACACCTTGGCTTCAGTACAGTCGTTCCTCAGTTTACCCAGCTTTAAGTGGGTACCTGCCCTCTTTGGGGTCAAGAAAGGTAAAGCAGCGAGGGAGAGGAGATGGTCGCTGTTTTCAAAATGCTGGCCCCTAGAGAAGCTGAGGTCTCTGATGTTTTGCTCCCCTATAACCACAGAGGTTAAGGGATGTCTTTACTTTTACCTTTTTACCATTATGTCTGATAACATGATACATGGTAACTACATATAGATATAAATACAGACATACAATTCATTTAAAGAATTCATATATAAATAAATTTGGGGCAGGAATAAGAAAAATACGCATACTTTCTAATCCAGTTTGGACTTTGACATTATTTTTGTTACGTTATCCAAAACATACAATTCTTAAATGGACTATACAGAACTTTTTGTCTACAAAAAATCTACTTGATTAAAAAAAAAAAGCCACACCATTTTGTACAATAAAACATATTTGGCCTACATCCATCTAACACAAGCAAATCAACGACAATAGCAAATGCATAATCTCCAACAACAACAACACTGAAAACGTCCTCTTCCACTTACCTTCTCCAGTCTTAGTGACTGCTGTAGGTCCACCACTGGCAGCATTGGTCTGGGAACAGTTCACAGGGCATCTACAGACACCTGTTCCATAGACAGTACTGTGGTTTAACTGTCTGCCATTATGTCTTTGGGACAGGACAGCTCAGTGGTAAAAGGCTGGCTTTCCCCACACTAGGGTCAAGCAGTATTGGGGCGTAGTTTACAGATTGAATGGGAGACCATTTGCTGAACCTTGGCTTCAATACAGGCCCTCAGTTTACCCCGCTTTAAATGGGTACCTGCCCTCTTTGGGGTCAAGAAAGGTAAAGCAGCGAGGGAGAGGAGATGGTCGAAGCTCTCAATATGCTGGCCCTTAGAGAAGCTGAGGTCTCTGATGCCTTGCTCCCCTATGACCACACAGGTTACTGGATGCCTTCACCTTTTCCTTTTTACCATTATGTCTGATTACATGATACATGGTAACTGCATATAGATATAAATACATAATATAATTCATTTATAGAATATATATATAATATATATATATATATATATATATATATATATATATATATATATATATATATATATATATGATGCTCCACCACAGAAAATAAAAAAAGAGTCGCATTGCACCAGAGGTCAATTTTTAGTTAATTACATGCTATTAATTTGCAATGGAATGGCTATACAACACAAAAAAACAGACTGAAAATCAAACAATTCAATCAACAGCTACTACAAATGGAAATGATAGACTTCAGGAAATGTCAAAATGAGAAATTGACAGGTTTAGCATCCTGCTTGGTGGTCAGAGTGAGGGCTTTGCTATTTTCAAAACATGTTTAAAGACAAAAGGAAACAGATCTGTGCCTTGATATATCACTACAAGATAGAGTACGTGCTATAGTTTTATAATCAATCTCAATCTCAAAATAGACAACCTCACCCCCACCTGCCTTTAATGGCTCCTAGCGGAAAACTGGATTATGTGGTAAGCAACTCATTTCGTGGTGGAGCGTCACATATATTTGGGGCAGGAATAAGAAAAATATGCTTACTTTCTAATCCAGTTTAGACCTTGACATTATTCTGGTTATATTATCCAAAACAAAGAATTCTGAAGTGCACTATACATAACTTTTTGTCTACAAAAAATCTACTTGATTAAAAAAAAGCTACATCATTTTGTTAAATATAACCCTTTTGAGCTACGTCAATCTAACACAAGCAAATAAGTGACAATAGCAAATGCATAATCTCCAACAACAACATTTACAAATTCATCTTCCTATCCTCTTACCTTCTCCAATCTTAGGGACTGCTGTAGGTCCACCACTGGCAGCATTGGTCTGGGAAAAGTTCACAGGAGGCACAGAGACACCTGTTCCATAGACAGTACTGTGGTTTTAACTGTCTGCCATTATGTCTAGGGCCTGGGACTGGGTAGCTCAGTGGTCAGAGCACTTGCTTTCCCCACGATAAGGTGAAGCAGAATTGGGTGACCCTTTGCCCACCTTGGCTTCAGTACAGGCCCTCAGTTTACCTCGCTGTAAATGGGTACCTGCCCTCTTTGGGGTCAAGAAAGGTAAAGCAGCCAGGGAGAGGGGATGGTTGCTGCTTTCAATATGCTGGCCCTTAGAGAAGCTGAGGTCTCTGATGCCTTGCTCCCCTATGACCACACAGGTTACTGGATGCCTTCACCTTTTCCTTTTTACCATTATGTCTGATTACGTGAAACATGGTAACTGCATATAATATATTATAAATAAATACAGACATATAATTCATTTATAGAATATATATGTATATTATATATATATATATATATATATATATATATATATATATATATATATATATATATATATATATATATATATATATATATATATGTGACGCGCTCCACCACATAATGAGACGGAGTGCACATGAGGTCAATTTTTAGTTATTGACATGTTATTAATGTGCAATAAAGTGGCTATCAAACACAAAAAACAGATTGAAAATCGGACAATTCTGTGCAACATTATTACAAATAGAAATGATAGACTGCAGGATGTGACAAAATGAGAAACGGGCAAGTTTATTTTAGTAACAGGTTGTCAGAATTAGTGCTTTGGTATTTTCAAAACACATTTAAAAGCAAAAGGAATAAAAATTATGCCTTGATATTTCATTATAAGGTAGATAAACAGATCTAGTTTAATAATCAATCAAAATCTTGAAATTGACAGCTTGACCCCCACCTGCCTTTAAAGGCTCCTAGCGCAAAATTGGGTAATGTGCTAAGCGACTCATTTCGTGCGGAGCGCCACATATATATAATATATATATATAAAAAAAAAAAAAAAAAAAAAAAAAAAAAATATATATATATATATATATATATATATATATATAAAAATTTGGGGCAGGAATAAGAAAAATACGCTTACTTTCCAATCCAGTGAAGACCTTGACATTATTCTGGTTATGTTATCCAAAACAAAGAATTATTAAGTGCACTTTACAGAACTTTTTGTCTACCAAATAAACATCTACTCGATTAAAAAAAAAAAGCTACAAAATTTTGTTAAATACAACAATTTTGAGCTACGTCAATCTACCACAAGCAAATAAGCGACAATAGCAAACCCATAGTCTCCAACAACAACACTGAAAACTTCCTCTTCCTCTCACTTTCTCCAATCTTAGGGACTGTGGTAGGTCCACCACTGGTAGTATGGGTCGCTGAACAGTTCACAGGAGGTCCAGAAACACCTGTTCCATAGAGAGTACTGTGGTTTTACTGTCTTTCATTAGGTCTTGGGGACAAAAATGTGACGCTCCACCACATAATGAGTCGCATTGCACCAGGGTCAGTTTTTTAAGTTATTAACATGTTATTAAACTGCACTAAAATGGCTATGCAATACAAAAACAGACTGAAAATCGGACAACTCAATGGAAAGTTGTTACAAGCTGAAATGACAGACTGCAAAAAATAACAAAATGAGAAATGGACAAGTTTAGCATCGTAATAGGTGGATAGAATGAGGGCTTCACTCTTTTAAAAACATGTTTAGAGGCAAAATGAAACAAAATTCTGGCTTGATATTTCATTACAAGGAAGAAGGATGGCTATAGTTTTATAATCCATCAAAATATCAAAATCGACAACTTGACCACCACGTGCCTCAAATGGCTCCTAGCCGAAAAGTGAGTCAGGTGCTAAGGGCCTCACTCATTTTGTGGTGAAGCGTAACAAATAACAACAACAACAACCTCAACACAATAGAAACGAAAAGGAAACAAAGAGATTCACACAAGCTTACCATAGCCGGACAAGGGAAGGTAAAAGTAAGCGCAAGAGGACTCGGTTTTAGCAGTGCACACGCTGATTTCCACCAGCCACGTCCCGGTAGGGTTGTGTACCATTGTCCAGGAGTGGACAATACGACCCCTGAAGTACTGCAGATGGTCAGTGGTGTTAGTGTAGGGGGTCAGCGCTTGACCAAAGGAAACCTTGTCCTGAGATCTGCATAAAAATTCTCTTCTCCAACTCTGAAATATACGTACATTTTGATTGTGTACACACACATGCTGGAGCATATGCGCGCGCAAGCGCACACGCACAGCCCCCCCCCCCCCCTCACACGTACACACACACACACACACACACACACACATTGAGACCCGTACGTATGTACACACACACACACACACACACACACACACACACACACACACACACACACACACACACACACACACACACACAGGAAGGACGGTGGCAGGATGGTTAAGACGTTCGCCTGCCAATATGTAAACCGCGAGTTTCTGGGTTCGTACCCAGCTCGCTCTTTCTTCCCAGTTTGACGAAAAAATCGAACTGAATGTCAAAGTCATTCGGATGAGACTATAAACCGAGGTCCTGTGTGCAAACGCACGCAGAACATCTTGCGCACACGTTAAAATCCCGTTCCACCTTTCGGAAGAGCAGGCCATCGTGTGCCGGTAGGAGCGGATGACAAAATTAAAAACAAAACCCAGCATGCACACAGGTGTCGTGTTTAGACACCATCCCTGAGGGGAAAAAAGAATAATGGGTAGGCGCTGCACTTGTGGCGACGCGCTCTCCCCGGGAGAGCAGCCCGAATTTCACGCAGAGAAATCTGCTGTGACAAAAAGTGGTATAAAATAAAATAAAAAATAAAATAAAACACACACACACACACGCACACCACACACACACACACACACACACACACGCACACACACACACACACACGCACACACACACACACACACACACACACACACACACACACACACACACACACACACACACGCACACACACACACACATGTACCCACGCATCATGCACGCACGTGCGCACGCTTGTGAGCACACACACAAACATTTTCAAGATCCATGAATAGCATGCATCAATCAGCTTCTTTTACTAAAGTAGTGGATTTCGGAATAACCTCTAGAACTTTGTAATGTATCAAAAACATAGATCAGTTTATAACACATCTAAAAATGATTCATGAATAAGTATACCTGCTTCTCTTTTCGCTTAGTGCATTCCACAGCTTATACCTACTATCACGAGAAGAGAAAACTAATCACTTCCTTCAGGAAGGTATCCATTAGCTCTTAAAACCGCTATAGTTACACTTCTACTCAAAAAGCACGATCTCGACTGTAATATTCTGTTTCGAACCTACCTTTTATCTCAAAAGTCCTTGAAAAGTCATTCTGAAACAACGCAATAGCCAACTTCATTCCAATACTCTCCTTTCCCCTTCTGACAGAGGAAAGATCTCCCTTCTCACTCTCCTCGATTTATCTGCAGCTGTCGACAATGTAGACCATTCAATTCTTCTCTCCGGTCTTCAAAAAGCGTTTGGAGTTAAAGGTACATCCACCACTTGGTTTAGTTCGTACCTTACAGATCGATTCCAAACAGTTTCAGTGAACAAGATTCTATCCAAACCTGTCAAACTGGAATGTGGAATGCCACAGGGATCAGTTCTAGGCCCTGTTCTTTTCACTCTAAACACTGCCCCACTGTCACATAAAATAAACCGTCATCAAATCAGCCATCCTTTTTATGGCAATAGCTCTCAGATTCAAAGCAGTGATACTCCTGAAAACCTGCCATCTCTCTTGATAGATATGTCCTACTACCTTCAAGATATCCAAAACTGGATGAAACAGAATATTATGCTACAGCTAAATGCATATACAAGGGAAGCCATGCTTGTAAGGGGCCAAACACAAACTTTCTTTCTTGACAACAACTTGAACAGTATTCGGCAATACGTCAGTCCCTCTATCCCCTGATGTGAAGTATCTAGGGGTTGTTATTACCAACATACTATCCCTCTAAAAAATTCATCATCCAGACTTGCAAGTCATGCTACTATCAATTACAGCATATTAGTGCAATTTGAAAGTACCTGTCCACTGATGAAACATCCAAACTTGTCACCTCTCTGATTCTTTCACATCGTGACTATTGGAGTTCTCTTATGGCTGGTCTGCCAGCATCATCTCTCCACTCCCTTCTTCAATGTATACAAAACTCTGCAGTTCGACTAGTCCTCAGAAAGAAAAAGTTTGAGCACATTACCCCTCTGTTCTGATCTCTCCACTGGTTGCCTGTGCCACAGAGAGTAAACTATAAGATCAGTACCCTCTGTTACAAATGTCTCCACAAAACTGCGCCCTCCTACCTCTGTGAATGTCCTTACCCCTACATTCCTTCTTGCCCCCTCGGTTCTGCTGCAGATACCCTGTGCTTACCAATACCTAGATTCAATTAATCCACCATTGGCCGTTGTTCTTTCTCTATTTCTGGTCCAGTGATCTGGAACAATCTCCCTCTCTCCCTTCATCAATTCGATTACCTACAATACTTTTAAATCCAGCATCAAGACATATTTATTTCGAAGCTAAAATTTTCTTCTCCTGTTTCATCTTATAACTGCCCCTGCTCTCAACAGCCAAACATTTATCACCCTGCCAAAGTGTATAACCTGTGTGTGTGTGTGTGTGTGTGTGTGTGTGTGTGTGTGTGTGTGTGTGTGTGTGTGTGTGTGTGTGTGTGTGTGTGTGTGTGTGTGTGTGTGTGTGTGTGAATTTTACTTTGTTTAAACTCCTAATTGTTACTAGTTGGGTGTGTAAGAATAGATTGAATGCAAGTGTTTTGATTTGTTTTGTAAGATATAGTGCTATATCAGTTCCATTTACTATTATTTATCATAATTATTATTATTGTTATTGCTATTTTCAAGCACGACTTGTGAACTTGTGCATTTATCTCTCCTTTACCTATAACCGCTTTTTGGTTTATATATATATATATATACACACACACACACACACACACACACACACACACACACACACACACACACACACACACACACACACACACACACACACACGCACACATATCGTAGAGGAAAAGGAGTGGAGGAAAAACAAGTGCAGGTCGCCACTTACAACTTCTCAATTATTTTGAAAAAAACGTATCAAGGATTCAATTAACAAGAATAATTAAAAATAAAATTTGGGGAATAATGTCTTTCAATGGCAGCATTTTAGTCAGATGTGGGGGCACCACTGAAGGTTTTGCAGCCAGCTTCCTCCACTCATCATGATCCTCCGCCCTCCCTAGCATATTGCTCCACCCAAGGCCTGTCCACTCTCTGATGTTGTCTTCCCATGGTTTCCTCTGTCTGCCTCTTCTCTCCCTCCCCTTACTGTTCCATGTAAGACAGTCTTGGCAAGTCCAGATGTTTGTGTGACGTGCCGTACCATTTTAGCTTGCGTTTTTTCACTGAAGTGAGGAGGACTTCATATGGTCCAATGGCATTATCTATTGTGTAGTCAAGATCAGGCACAGAATACACATGGTTATATAACTCCTGCCACACAGCTGTCAGTTCCCTCACTCTCAGCTCCTCTCAGCTGCTAATTAACCCATCCCATCCCATTCCAGCCCAGATGAGAGGTCAGCTGTTGCTATTTATAGCAGGAACTGACCACACTGGGACTAGTTACAAGGAAGGGGTGCGCTAAACTTAGCGCTCTTGACTGAGTGATGTTGGATTTGCTGTGCCATGTCTACTTACTCAAAGCAGATTCAGTTTGAAATAACTCACACGACTATCACAACGCCATGACCCGGAAAAGCGTCTGTCTTTCTGCTCTGACAGATAAATCTCGGACACCTGGTGTGTCTGGGTACCAGCTTTGGAAAATACCCTGGACACGTCACAAGAGAGGACTGCTGACTTGTAGAGCTGGTTGATGTCAAGGCTGCAGTTTTCCACCAAAGGCACCCCTGTAAAAGGCCACACACACCTCAATATCACATTGCTCCACGACAAGATGAGTCGCTTAGCACCTAACCCACTTTTCTGCTAGGAGCAATTAAAGGTAGGTGGGGTCAAGTTGACAATTTTGAGATTTTGATTGATTATAAAAATATAGCTACTATTCTATCTTGTTATGAAATATCAAAATAATAATTTTGTCTTCTTTTGCCTTAAAACGTGTTTTACAAATACCCAAGCCCTCATTCTGACCACCTATTACGATGCTAAACTTGTCAATTTCTCATGTTGTCATTTCCTGCAGTCTATCATTTCAACTTTTAATAACTTTTCATAGAATTGTCCGATTTTCAATCTGTTTTTTGTATTGTATAGCCATTTTATTGCCGTTTGATAACATGTCAATAACTCAATATTGAGCTCTGGTGCAATGCGGCTCATAATGTGGTGGAGCGTCATATATGGTTCGGTGGTCTAAAGGTAACAGAACCTGCCTAGAAAGCAAAAACTCTGGGTCGGAATGTGCTGTGAATGTGCTTTGGTTTGAATCCCGTTTGGGCCTAAAACTCCCCCCCCCCTCCCCCATCCATTAGACCCTGTTTGGTGGTCAGGGCGGTAGTCTTTCGGATGAGACGATAAAGTAAGGTCCCGAGTGTTACACATAATTATCTAGCGCACGTAAAATAACCCACGGAAGCAAGAGGGTTGTTCCTTTGCAAAATTCTGCACAAAAAGCTGCTCTAATAGATAGGGAAACAAAATTAATACAGTTGCAGACAGGAAAAAAAGTAATAGGAAGGGCTGCACTTGTGGTGACGTGCTCTCCCGGGAGAGCAGCCCAAATTTTAAGCAGAGAAACCTGCTGTGACATAATGTGGTAAAAAATGAAATCAGTTTTTAAAAAGTCAGAAAATGCTCCAAACCCCCTTTAAAATAAAAGTGTCAAGAAAGTACCCTGTTTGATTGAACATGTTTTAAAGACACGTTGTTGTTCTTCCTGTTGTTAATGTTGTTGTTGTAACCATTGGAGTGGTTGTTGTTGCTGCTGTTGTTGTTATTGCTGGTGTTGTTGTTTTTATCATTGTGGTTGCTGTTGCTGCTGGTGTTATTTCCTGTTGATGTTTTCTGTTGTTGTTTTCTGCTGCTGTTGTTGTTCTTGCTGCTGCTGGTGTTTGTTTCTGTTGTTGTTATTGGATTTTCTTCAACTACACAAACTGGGTATCTTAGTTTATCTCTCATGCCGGAAAACTACTGTGGGTTTGAAGAAGAAACCTAGCAAACTATTACTTAGGGCGGTTTCTGACATAACAATTTGTCTTAGGAATAAATGTCTGAGGGCAAATAAAAAGGAGATATTTTCACCCCGTCAGAAAAAACCTTACGCTTTTTAAAGGTATATAGAGTCTGTGACAGCTCAATGGTCAGAACACTCGCTTTCCCCTAGCCAAGGTTAAGCAGCATCCAGCGTGGTTGCCAATAATTGGATGGGTGACCGTTTGCACACCTTGGCTTCAGCATGGTCCCCCAGTTCACACAGCTGTAAATGGGCACCTACCCTCTTTAGGGTCAGGGAAGGTAAAGCAGCGAGGGCGAGGGGCGCTGGCCTCAATATGCTGGCCCCTAGAGAAGCGGAGGTCTCTGATGCCTCGCTCACCTACGACCACATAGGTTATGGGACACCTTAGATAACACAATGTTAGGGAATCCAGCAAACGAGTAACACTAGTGCTTCGTAATACCAGCAAATGACTCTGATCCAATTTCAGTCACAAGATTTTGTCTCACTTTGAAATGGAATTAATTTTGTTTTAGAGCAGTGTAAAAAATACTGAGTTCTTAATAAAATAAAGAAAAAGAAACACACACAACACACACACACACACACACACACACACACACACACACACACACACACACACAACACACACACACGACACACACACACACATACACACACACACACACACACACACACACACACACACACACACACACACACACACACACACTACACACACACACTACACACACTATACACATCCCACTCCCCTCATTCCCCCCCCCTCCCACACACACATTCCAACTTACGGTACACATTAAGCACATAAGTCCTAGACACTGTCCTGTTCTCCAGTGTCCTCACTGAGCAAGTAACTTCTTTGCCCGTCTCTCTAGAAATGACGCGGAAAGTGGCTTCACTGTAACGTCTTTTAATGATCAAAATGACACCAGGGTATGATGAGTTGCATTTATCGGTAAGACCGTTACAAGATCCAAGAGGGACAGTCTTGTTTAGGTTTGTAGTTAAAGTCCAGGTAACTGCTGCATCAGGATAATCAGAGATGCGGCACCAGATACTTGATCTCAATGTATTTTCAGCAATGTTCAAGACTTCATCTGGCGTCCCTGCTACCAGCCCTGCAACCCCAAACAAGAAGCATCAGTGAATGAACGGTTTTTTACAGTGGGGGATTGTTTTGAGTTATATATATATATGTGACGCTCCACCACATAAGGAATCGCATTGCACCAGAGGTCAATTTTTAGTTATTGACATGCTATTATTTTGCAATGAAATGGCTATACAATAAAAACAAACAAACAGATATAAAATAGAACATTTCTATCAAAAGTTATTACAAATTGAAATGATATACTGCAGGAAATCTCAAAATGAGAAATTGACAAGTTTAGCAACCTAATATGTGGCCAGAATGAGGGCCTCGCTATCTTCAAAGCACTTTTAAAAACAAAAGGAAACAAAATAATGCCTTGATATTTCACTACAAGGTAGAATAAGTGCTATAGTTTTATAATCAATCAAAATCTAAAAATCGACAACCTCACCCCCACCTGCCTTTAATGGCTCCTAACGGGAAAATTGATTATATGTGCTAAGCGACTCATTTCGTGGTGGAACGTCACATATTTTGGTTCCAATGTTTATTTTTATGATTAGTTTGTCTGTCCATTTTCAAAATTGACAACAAAATGACTGACAACAATTATATTCTCATTCTCGCTCAGTGAACAAGGGTAAAATCATAAATGTACACCTACACACACATAAACACACATACACAATAGCACACACACATACATGTATACATATACACACAGACCCACAGACACAGACACACACAGACACACAGACAGACAGACAGACCGACATACACAAACACACACACACACACACACACACACACACACACACACACACACACACACACACACACACACACACACACACACACACACACACACACACACACACACACACACACGTTTTTTTTTTTTTCTTTTCCTTTCATTCCTTTATCTCCGCTGTTTTTTTCTCTTTAGGTTCGAGGTTTACGAACATGTTTAGCATAAGAATAAATATAACAGCCATTGCCTTTAACATAATCATCAGTACCATCACTCACTCACTCACTCACTCACCATCAGAAACTGAAAAAGAAGGGGTGAGCATGAAAGGGGCAACTATAGGGAAATAATCCACAAACAATTTTTCTTTCTTCTTTCTTTCTTTTCTTTCTTTCTTTTTCTTTCTTTTTTTTTCTTTCTTTTCTTTTTTCTTTCTTTCTTTTCTTCTTTCTTTCTTTCTTTATTTTTTCCTTTCTTTCTTCTTTTATATCGAGGATAATGGAATAAGCACTCATGCGCTTTTTGTTTTACATCCAGTCCCCGTGTGTATGCAGTTTTGTAAATCTTGTCTTCTGTTCCTAACGGCACGCGATGGCCTACTCTCACAAAAAGCGGAACAGGATTTAACGTGTGCGTAAGATGTTCTGCGTGTGTTCGTACACGGGGCCTCGGTTTATAGTCTCATCCGAAGGACCTTTAGGGAGAGTGGAGTTGGCACTGAAGTTAACTCCAGAAGAAAAATCCTCTCGAACGGGAATCGAACCCGGGTCATCAAATTGCGAGCGCAATGTTCTGACCACTAGGCTATCCTGCAATAAAAAGGTCAGTGAATTAAAAAAAACACAAAAAACAAAAAACAAACCTATTCTTCTTCACTTTCACCTTCACACGTCCAGTAGTCCCGCAGACCGTGGGGGCACCACTGAAGATTTTGCAACCAGCTTCCTCCACTCTTCACGGTCCTCAGCAATCCGTAGTAGATCGCTCCACCCTAGGCCTGTCCACTCTCTGATGTTGTATTCCCATCACTCTGCCTCTTCATTTTACTGTTCCCGGTAAGACTGTCTCGGCCAGTCCAGATGTTTGTATGACGAGCCCCTGCCACTTTAGCTTAAATCGATCTGATGGGTGGCAGCAACACCGAGCTACAGGATCTCACAAACAGACTAACAGACAGAGCAAGAGCATACGGCATGGAAGTGAGCACTGAAAAGAGCAAAGTCCTGGTCAACAGCACAAATAACATCCACGCTCAAATTTTCATGAATGGAGAACAATTAGAAGTGGACACCTTCAAATACCTTGGTGCCACTCTCACCAAAGATGGCCGCTCTGCAACAGAGATCAAGACCAGACTAGCCATGGCAACATGGACAATGGCAAAAGTCAGCAAGATCGGGAAGAGCAAAGACATCAGTTTCCACACCAAGATGAAAATCTTCAAGTCCCTAATCATGTCCATACTGCTCTACGGCTGTGAAAGTTGGACTCTGACGGCTGAAACCACCAAGAGAATTCAAGCATTCGAAAAAAATGCTTCAGACGTCTCCTTGGGATCTCATGGAGGGATCACAAGACCAACGACTTTGTGCGGGGCCAAGTTACACAGCTGGCAGGCCCCCAGGAACCCCTCCTGTCAATACTAAAAAGGAGGAAGATGTCTTGGTTGGGCACGTCACCCGACATAACACGCTGCCCAAGATGGTTCTGTAGGGAACCTTGGAAGGGGAAAGACGCTGTTACGTTATTGGTTCTGAAGAACAAACTCTTTGTTTTGAAGACACTCCAGTGAACGTATAACGCTGACTGAAGTGCCAAGAGTTGTTCCCTACCTCTCGGGAATCACATCTAACAGATCACACACGACTCAGAGATCGTTATATTTCTTTTATTCAACTAATCTACTTCAAAACAGTATTGTTTCCAGTACAAACATTCCAATAAAAACAAACAAGAAAACTCCTTTCTAACATCACCACGGATTTAACCAAGACTCTGTTACTACACGCTCACCAAACACAAATTTCAATCACTAATCACTTTTACAGTTCTCATAGATTTTCTTCTATTCCTTCAACTTTCCTCCCCTTCTTCTAGAAAATAAAAAAATCCCTAAATCTACAGTCCGCATTGCCTCCCCTGCTCAATCACTAGGGCGTTCGGCCGTGGGACTCCCCTCCTCTGCCACTGCGAAGGCAGCCCCTTGTATATATACAGTTCAGGCCCCTTCTACTGCCCGCTAAACATTCCAGCGCCGTGGGAAACCCCCTCCTCTCCTCTTCTCAGTATCATCTTTCCCCCTCGACTCTCCTCCCTCCTCGAGGCGATAACAGCCCCTTGTATTTTATACAGTCCAGGCCCCTTCTACTGCCCGCTGCCAGACCATCGCTGCCAGACCATCCCGGAAGCTTGGGGAACTTCACGCAAACATCTTAGATTACAGCAACGCGTCTTGACAGATTCCAGAATGTCTTAGAATCCTGTGAACGATTCCAGGTTCTTCTAAAACCTCTTAAGATATTGTAAAGTACTCCCGAAACTCCATGAGCAGACAAACATATTTGCAATCGACAGGCATTAACATTTATCAATAACTAATATTCCATGCGTCATAATCAAAGAATGTCATTCATTGCAATCCTAGGAACATGCTTAATTAGGAGCCCTGAATCTGTTTGTAACAGACGCAGAGGAAGGCAACCCAAGAACTGGATGGACAACATCAATGAGTGGACCGGGATGGACAGCGCAACGCTGATCCGCAGGGCAGAGGACCGGTCTGGATGGAGGAGAACAACGTCATCAACATCCTCATGTCTCCTCTACGACCATTCGGTCAGGAGAATGAGGTGAGGTGAGGTGAGGTGAGGTGAGGTGAGGTGAGGTGAGGTGAGGTGAGGTGAGGTGAGGTGAGGTGAGGTGATATATATATATATATATATATATATATATATATATATATATATAATATATTATATAATATATATATATATATATATATATATTTTTTTTTTTTTACTGAAGTCAGGAGCTCTTCATATGGTCCAATGGTATGATTTATTCTGTTGTTTACTTCATTAGTAATGGGATATCTGTATAAAAGAACAAGGGGTTTGCGAAAGCATCTCATCTCCATTGCCTGTATCCTTCTTTCAATGTCTGCTGTTATGGTCCGTGTTTCACACGCGTACCAAAATAATATGTAAACAAAAACTTTTGAAGAAAACTGGTGCAACAGGATGGGGAAACTGAAAACAATAATAAAAGACTGGAGCAAGCGTGATCTCAGTATCCAAGGTTTACTATTAATTATTAAAACATTTTTGAGAAGCCAGTTTGTCTACGTTAAGCAATCTGCTGGCCTTCCACAAATAGTTGTAATATAAAATCAATACTATATTGTATAAGTTTGTCTGGCAAAAGAGGCAGAGTGACAGAAAGATCTTTGAAAAGGTAAAAAGAAAAGTAATGGAATCTGAGCGAGAGAGTGTAAGTCTCAGTATGATCAATATGGTCGAATTCCAAAAATTATTTTACCTGCAGTGGATAGGCAAACTAAACAACCCAAGGCAACAAGAAAATTTTGTGGGCCATACCTAAATGGGACCTGCAAATGATAGCCAATGAAGATGAACCATTTATTTTGATTGTAGATAAAAAAAAAAGTAAATCATCATGAAAAAATAATTAACGATTTTAGGAAAGAAGCTTTCACTACCTACCTAGACTGCAAACAAATATGTAAGTCTGTTGATGTTAACCACACCAACTTTCACTCCCAGCTTCTCTTCCATAATTCTTTGATAAAATACAATGGTAATGTACTGTTCTTTCTGAAATGGCAAAGTAAGGGTTGGACAAATCCAGGATTTAATTCATGAAAATGAGAATAGACTATTTATTGTCTTTAGAAGAAATTCAAGACCGTAGAAGAAGAAGAAAAAGAAGAAGAAGAAGAAGAAGAAGAAGAAGAAGAAGAAGAAGAAGAAGAAGAAGAAGAAGAATTGCGAAGAAGAAGAAGAATTGCGAAGAAGAAGAATTGCGAAGAAGAATTGCGAAGAAGAAGAAGAATTGCGAAGAAGAAGAAGAAGAAGAATTGCGAAGAAGAAGAAGAAGAAGAAGAAGAAGAAGAAGAAGAAGAAGAAGAAGAAGAAGAAGAATTGCGAAGAAGAAGAATTGCAAAAAGAAGAAGAAGAAGAAGAAGAAGAAGAAGGAGAAGGAGAAGAAGAAGAAGAAGAAGAAGAAGAAGAAGAGAAGAAGAAGAAGAAGAATGCAAAGAAGAAGAATGCAAAGAAGAAGAATGCAAAGAAGAAGAAGAAGAAGAAGAAGAAGAAGAAGAAGAAGAAGAAGAAGAAGAAGAAGAAGAAGAAGAAAAAGAAGAAGAAGAAGAAGAAGAAGAAGAAGAAGAAGAAGAAGGAGAAATTCAAAGAAGGAGAAGAAGAAGAAGAAGAATTACAAAGAAGAAATAAGAATTACAAAGAAGAAGAAGAAGAAGAAGAAGAAGAAGAAGAAGAAGAAGAAGAAGAAGAATTACAAAAAAGAAGAAGAAGAATTGCAAAGAAGAATTGCGAGGAGGAATTGCGAGAAGAAGAAGAAGAATGCAAAGAAGAAGAAGAAGAAAAAGAAGAATGCAAAGAAGAAGAAGAAGAAGAAGAAGAAGAAGAAGAAGAAAAAAAAAAAAGAAAAAAAAAGAAGAAGAAGAAGAATTACAAAAAAGAAGAAGAAGAATTGCAAAGAAGAATTGCGAGGAGGAATTGCGTAGAAGAAGAAGAGGAAGAAGAAGAAGAAGAAGAAGAAGAAGAAGAAGAAGAAGAAGAAGAAGAAGAAGAATTGAGAAGAAGAATTGCGAAGAATTGCGAAGAATTGCGAAGAAGAAGAAGAAGAAGAAGAAGAAGAAGAAGAAGAAGAAGAAGAAGAAGAAGAAGAAGAAGAACAAGAACAAGAAGAACAAGAAGAACAAGAAGAACAAGAAGAACAAGAAGAATTGCGAAGAAGAATTGCGAAGAAGAAGAATTGCGAAGAAGAAGAAGAATTGCAAGAAGAAATGCGAAAAGGATTGCGAAGAAGAAGAAGAATTGCGAAGAAGAAGAATTGCGAAGAAGAAGAATTGCGAAGAAGAAGAATTGCGAAGAAGAAGAATTGCTAGAAGAATTGCGAAGAAGAAGAATTGCGAAGAAGAAAAAGAATTGCGAAGAAGAAGAATTTCAAAGAAGAAGAAGAATTGCGAAGAAGAAGAAGAAGAAGAAGAAGAAGAAAAGAAGAAGAAGAAGAAGAAGAAGAAGAAGAAGAAATTCAAAGAAGGAGAAGAAGAAGAAGAAGA
>CM060348.1:26168805-26171305 GCA_030674155.1 Stramonita haemastoma
AACTCCAGAGGAAAAATCCCCTCGAACGGGAATGGAACCTGGGTTGTCAAATTGCGAGCGCAGCAATGTTCTGACCACTAAGCTACCCCGTTCCCTCACAATTAAAGAATTGAGCTCGTGATCTGATAGAGTGCGTTCAACCCACCACTGAGTCGCCCGTTTGAGGGGATATTTCCCCTGGAGTTGACAGCGACTCTTCCGAAAGTACTTCAGACGAGACTGGAAATTGAGACACTGTGTACAAACGCACGCTAAACAAGCGCGCACACGTTATAAACCCTGTTCCGTCGTCCGGAAGAGTAGGTCATTGTGTGGCAGTAGGAACAGATTAAAAAAAAAAAAAACGCAAACAAATAACGCGTGCTTATTGCTGTCGTATTCAGACATCCCCCCCCCCTCCGCCCCCGCAGTCGTAGTAACGGCTGCCTAAGCGGTGGCCAAACCGTGGCATACGCTAAATCTCACCATGCTTGAACCTCGGACATTTAGCTGAAGGAAATAAGATATACTTGATAGTCACATAAAAAAATGAGAAAGTTTTTTTTTCCATACACACAAACTTATGATATCATTCTGACCTCAACAAGTACCACCAACATGTTTTCCCTTCACCTTCACAAGCTCACGATATAATGACAATCACATCAATAATGACAACCATAATTATTTCTTTTTTCTCTCTCGTACTGACAATGTCTGTGACACACACACACACACAAAAAGTGACATCGAAAACATGTTTGTTTTTGTTTAACCCTTACAAATTTATGATTAGATGATATATTGTTATGTCCACAAATGGCACACATGCTGTATTTGTATCCTCATAGACTTATGACGTTTAATAAAAGCTTAAAAAAAAGGTAAAGGTGTCCCCTAACCTGTGTGGTCGTAGGGGGGCGAGGCATCAGAGACCTCAGCTTCTCTAGGGGCCAGCGTATTGAGGGCGGCGCCCATCTCCTCTCCCTCGCTGCTTTACCTTCCCTGACCCCAGAGAGGGCAGGTGCCCATTTATAACTGGATGAATTGGGAGATTGTACTGAAGCCAAGACGCACAAACGGTCTCCCATCCAATTGGTAACCACGCTCGATGCTGCTTAACTTGACTGGGGGAAAGTAGTGCTCTGATCACTGAGCTATCCCGCCCCCTACATGACGTAAATAACTATCTTAAATTGATTATGACATGATTACGAGCTACTTCAACCTCATAGCTAACCTATGACGTAATGCATTTGTCAACAGTGACGTATTTTAATCTTTTACACCTTTACAAGCTTATGATGTAAATCGATAAAGACACAAAAACATCAATTTTAGGCTCACAACTCCATCATGTATTACTGTCATCGATAACTAGATAGTATTAACGTTTTCAACATCACAACCATATTATACAATGATAACATTGATAATGACGTAATATGTCTTTTTCTCCTTTTACAAGCCTGTGATGTAATCCTGAAATCAACAAAGACAAAAACATAAGTTTTCATCCTTACACCTCTATCAGGTGTTACTGTCATCACTAACAAGATAGTAATAACACTTTCAACATTACAATCCTATTGTGTCATGAACACATTGATAATGACGTAATATGTTTTTTTTTCACTTTTTACAAGCCTATGATGTGATACGGAAATCGACAAAGACACAAAACACGAATTTCATTCTTACAACTCTATCACATACTACTGTCATTGCTTACAAAGATAGTATAAATATGTTCAACATCACAACCCTATTATGTAATGGTAACATTGATAATGACGTAATATGCCTTAGAGATCACAACCCCGCCAAAGAAATAATCGTTATAAATGATAACAGCATGGACAGTTTTTGCACTCGTAAGCTTGAGTATGAAATAATGACAATTATATCAACAGTAACGCAACATCTTTTTTGAACCCTCAATTCTGTAAACATAACAATGACATCAATAATAAAACCAATATATATTTTTTCACCCTCATAATATACCGGCAACATACAAAAACTTTTAAACCAACCAACCAGACAGCCAACCAACCAACCAACCAACCATTCAAAACCAGTATAAAACCCACCCAAGAAAAACACGCAAAATCCTATCTCCAAACTTTTTCACACACTTATGACGTAATCTATGACGTCTGTTTCATTAACCAGTGTGACGTCAAGCGCGCGGTTTGGCAGTGGGTGTACGGTCAGAGGTTTGAAACATTCTCCGGAGCGCGTAGACTTGAACCACAGCTGCCGCGACCACCAGGACACACTGCACCAAGGACCAGTGCTGGACATATCGGTTATTCCCCCACACGAGGTAAAAATCCTTGATGACGTTGAAGCGAGCTTGAGTCTGAGATTTCTTCATCTCCTGTACGGAGAGTTCTACGCTGCTCAAGGAATTCTAGAAGAACAGACAGGAGAAGAAACAAATAAAAAAAACTTTAAGTATTATTTACATGGACATTTTACAGGGACGGGATACCTCAGTGGTCAGAGCATTCGCATT